>JAODAL010020934.1:27500-32500 GCA_025379985.1 Phyllomedusa bahiana | reverse complement strand
AACAAACGGAGAACCCCCCCCGCAAAAGGGCACCCCGGAAAAAACTCCCACCTTATCCTAAAAGGGCCGGTTTATAAAAAAAAAATTTTATTTGCGGGCGAAAAGAAAGAAAATAACGATAGGGAAGGGTAAAATAACAGTTATTAAAAGCGCAAGAAAAAAGGGCTTTATGCACTAAGGGGGGAAAGGCCCGGGACTAACCCCATCCCAAATCCCACAAAAACACCCACGGGAAAAAAAATTTACCCCGTCATAGCCCAAGGGTATTTTAAAAAGGCCAAACTTATCTGCCCCCAATTTGGCCCCCGGAATGGTATATTCATAAATTTGGGCGACAAGGAAAGCTCCCGGCTAAAAAAAACCCCAAACGCGTTTCGTCCTTTTACAAGGACTCCTAGTGGGTAAAAAATACCACAAATCCATCTAAAAAACCCAAAAATTAAAAACCCTAAAAAATTCCCCAGGGGTTTAGTTTCTAATACCAAAGTAAAATTTTGGGCCAAACCCCCAAAGAAAAGGAAGGGAAGGTTTAAATTCCCCTGAATCTCCAATCTATGGGGGATTTCAGAAGGGTTCTTTTAAATAAATAGGAGTTGGTGTTACTCCATAAAGTGGGAAACTACATAGGGGGTGTGATTCTCGGGTTCCCACCATCAAATAGACCCTCGAGGGTATATATGGGCCCCCCAGAGAATTTCCCCTTCAAGAGGGGGAAAAAATCCCCCCAAAAATAAATTTTATCAGATAAAGGAAAATCCCCTTTGGATAAAAAAGGCATCACCCCTTTTTCCCCAGAAAGTAAAATTTTTGCCCCAGGGTTCCCGCAGTGAGGGTTTAGAACAGGCCCAAATCACGGGGTTGTTTTTCTAATGGGGGATGGGGGCCCAAATCGGCCCGCTTTAAAGGAAGAAACTGGCACCCCCCCAATTTCAAAAAATGGGGGGCCCCGGCACCCGCCGGGGCCCCACCGGGGGCCGGGGCGGAAAAATACAGCCGGGGGATACCCCCGTCCAGGGGGAAATCAGCACGTAGGCCCCACGCGGGGGAAACCCCGGGCTCCGGAACCCAACCCAAAAAAGCCGCGGGCGCATTTTTCCAAACGCCCATAACCCCGATAGGGAAAGCGCACCCAAAAGGAAAATATGGGCACTAACGGGCCAAAATAAAAATAAAGAAACTAAGGAAATAAAAAAGGCGGGCACCCATATTTTTTAAAACCACATGTTTCAAAAACCCCACAACAGAGCGGTGCCCTAAAACACCCCTACCCAAAAATAAGAAATAAGTACACATGATAAAAAAAAAACATAGAAAAATGGGCATACAAATATATCCCCAAATAGGGGGAATTCTGTGTTAAAATGAGGGTTTGCACTTTTAAAAAAAAATTAAACCCCAGAAGACAAATTACAGAAAACACAAAAAGGAAAAATGTATTCTTTTAAACCCCCCTTTGGGGGGAAACAAAAAAAATTGATTTCTATAAATCCACTGTTTTTTTTTCCCCTTTTGGGAAAAATGAGTCTCCCCCAATCACCACCTCTCAAAGGGGGGTTTCACTAGTTTCGATACCCTCCAAAAATTGCTTTTAAAATCACTCTTCCATCATTTTTTTTTCCCCCCCAAGGGTTCGCCAATTGGGTTACATGTTGTTTTTTGATATCACCAAAAAGCCACCAATTTTCCCCTTTCCAACTCTCTAGGGGTTTTTTTTTCCAACAAAATTAAACCCCACAGGGGAAAGGGGCCCAAAGGGTAAAAAACCCCCCAAAAACGGGAAGGTACAGTTGAGGGAAACCTTTTAATGGTAAAATTTAAAGGGGGAAATTTCAATTTTTGCCAAATTTTTTTAAAATTTCTGAAAACAAATTGACAAAATTTACACCTGCCGAAATTTAAAGCGGGGAAAGGGGGGTTGTTTTTACCTAGCCGGGTTTTTCCCCTTTTGGGGCCAAAAAAATGGCTTCCCACCAACCCTATCTGTAGGCTCCGTCCTTTAGGGTAGGAAAATTAGGGGGGTACCAGCAAAATCCCTTTAAAGTTTATCTTCTTGTTGCAGTACCCCTCCAATATTTTTTGATAATACCCTAATAAAAATCTCCCTTTTTGGGTTGTATTCAAAAATTGATCCGAAGTTTCCTTTCCTCTCAGTACCCCCAAAATTTTTTTTGGGCGTGGGGCCCGGGGGGACCAAAAGGGCCCGGGGCCCGTTTCCTCAGGGCATGCCTTTTAAATATGCCCCCTTTAAAGAAAGTTTTGTGGGGGATCCCCCTAGTAAAAAACCCTTTCTCCCTTAGGTCTCTGGCTTAAAATTCTTGAAACTATAAGTATCAAAACTTTTTTCCTCCCGGGGGAAAAGATACTGCCCCCTGGGAATTTCCTCTCACAAGGTCTCGGATGAAAAACTTTTCCCACCTGAGGGGGGCTTTTTAGTGGCGTTCCCCTTTTCCAAAAGGGCCCTTAGTGTTTAGTGGTAGTCACATTTTTTGAGATAGTGAGTTTGAGGAAGGGTTTTGGGTTTTTTTCATTAGCATTTGAATTGTTAAATTTAAACCAATTACGTTTTTTTTTAACGACCCCCAAAAATTTTAAAATGGTTTTTAAAAGATAAAAATGTCCCCCTTTTCCCAAAAAAAAATAAAGATGCCCGTCAAAATATCTTCCCCAACATAAGGGACAGGGTCTTCCAAAAAATTCTCCTCCTCTTAAATTTGAAGACAACGGTGTTTCTCCCACCAATCAGGGAAAATTTTTTGGCATAGGGTGGGTGCCATAAGGACCCCTCAAAGTGCCCCTGAGGGGTTTGGTAGACCTTCCGATCGAAGACAAAAAATATTTTCCCTCTAATGAAATTTTCCCAAAAAAAGACAAAAATAAACTAAATTATGTTTTCAAAATTTGAGTCCCCCCCGAGTATCAAAAAAATATTTCACTGCTTAAACCCCCTGTCGTGTGTAATAAAAGGGTAAAAAAAGGGTTTCAACTTTCTATCCCACACAACAGAGTGTCTCCAAAAAAACCGTTATACCCCCCTTTTTTAAGAAGAAAGTCAGAGGAAGGAACGACGTAAAAAAAATCCCTAAAAACGTTTTGTCCACATATACGCCTAAGTTCTGGGTTTAAACCCCCAATTCCCCGAAAACTTGGGTTACCTCAAAAGGGGAAAAAAGTCCCTTAGAAATTTGGGTAGCCCATAAACTTTAGGTCCCCCCTTTGGGGTTTTGGGTTGAAAAAGGATACCCCCAATCTATCTTTTAAAAGAGGCATATAAAAAGGTGATGCATGAGGAAGGGCCGTTTTTTGACCCCCAGGGCTGGCAAAAAAATTCGGGGGTACTGAGAGGAATGATCTTCAAAACCTTTTGGTGAATAAACCCACAGGCAGATAAATTAAAAGGATATTATCAAAAAAAAAATTGGGGGATACTGCTACAAGATGAAAATTTAAAGGGAAAATTGCCGCTACCCCCCAAAATCCCTACCGTAAAGGACGGAGTACAAAAGTTTTAGTTTTGGTGAAAGCCATTTTTGTGGCCCCACAAGGGAAACCTGGCTAAAAAAGAAAACCCAAAGGGGCTCCCTTTAAATGCGGCAGGTGAAAATTTTTGTCAATTTGTTGCAGTTGTAAAACATTTGGCAAAAATTGACTTTCCCTTCTAAAATACCTTTAAAGGGGTTTCCCTAAACTTTTAAAGTCTTTTTTTTGGTTGCCCAAACCGGGGCCACTTGCCCCTTGGGTTAAACAAAGGGGAAAAAAACACGAAAGAGACTTGAGGAAAGAATTGGTGAGCATTTTGGGTTTGATTTTCAAAAAAAAAAATGATACCCCAAATTGCGAGACCGTGGGGGAAAAAAAAGTTTGGTTTAAAGGGTGATGAAATCCCAATTTAGAGGTACCCAAATCTAGTGAAAAACCCCCTTTGAGGGTTTGGTAAAGGGGGCGGGCCCTCATTTTACACGTAAAAACACAGTGGATTTAAGCTAATTTGGGGTTTGTTTCCGGGGGGTTAAATGATTCATTGTCCTTTATGTGTTTTCGTAATAGTCTTCGGATAATTTTTTTTTACATTTGCAAACCCTCTTTAAACCCCAGATTCCCCATTTGTGATAAATTTGTATGCCATTATCTATTTTTTATTTATCATTTTTTACTACCCAAATTTGGATAGGGCTGAAAAGAAACTCGCCCCCTTTTGGGTGGGCTTTTGATCATGTTTTTAAAAATTTTGGGCCCCCAGCTTTATTCTCCTTTTGTTTTTGATTTTTTTTTTGGGGCGGGTTATGTGCTTTTTGACCTTTGGCTCCCGCTCCCTTTTCGGCTTAAGGGGCTTTGGGATAATCCCACTCCGGTTTTTTTGGGTGGTTTCCTGGAGCCGGGTTCCCCTGCTGGGGGTTTTGGCTTAGTGCTGATCCCTTGGACGCGGGGCCCCGGGGCCGTCTTATTTTTCGGCCCGCAGGCGCGGGGGGCCTCGGCGAAGGCCGGCCCCGGGCCATTTTTGAACTTGGGGCATCCCGCAGTACATACCATAACGGGGTCACGAGTTGCGCTTTGTGGTTAGAAAACACTGTAAACGGCGCTTTTTTCTAACATCACTGCGGACATGGCATTTGTATTTTGAGACGGGCCCGAGTGATGCCCATTTTTACCCAAAGGGGGAGTACCTAAATTTGAAAATAATTAAAAAAAAGGGGGCCCTTTTTGTCTCCCTATTAGGGGGGGAGTTCTCGGGGGGGCTTTTATATACCCCGAGGGGGGCTATTTGTGGTGGGCACTGAGGACCACCCCACTATGTGATTTCCCCCATTTATGGATTTAAACCACCAACTCCTATTTTAAAATGAACCCTTCTGATACCCTTTAGTTTGGGGGGATTCAGGAAATTTTAAAACCCTTCCCTTCTTTTTGGGGTTTTTAGGAAATTATAAAACATAGGGTTTATTATGATCTAACCAGTGAATTTCTTATTTTTTTTTTGAAGGGAAGTTTTTTAATGGATTGTG
>JAODAL010020934.1:0-22500 GCA_025379985.1 Phyllomedusa bahiana | reverse complement strand
AAAAACATACACCCTTTAAATTCTATTGAGTTTCAGAACTGTAAATCATCTCCCGCCCTGTAAGGGCATGACAGCGTGGTGTATGTGAGCGCCCAAAATGGGGGCGCGGGAGATAAAGGGCATCACGGCGCCTCGTGGGCATCCATAGTGCGCCAGCCCAAAAGGAGAAAATGCGCGAGGGGAAAGGTTCCCTAGTTCGGGGGCCGGGGCGCAGATAAGCATCGCGCGAAATATATGCAGGACCAACCCCGGGGAGAAGCTGAGCAGGTGATTTTGAAAAAAAATGCTCGGTTAACAGCTAGGGGAAACGGGCATTTATTGGTAGGAAAAAAAAATGATAAACCCTTCAATTCTCCAAAAAAAATTTATAAAGTTAGTTAGGATATTTTTCTCAAATGATCAAGTTAATTCAACAAGTTTATATGGGAAAGAAAAGAAACACCTTAAAGATAGCTGCTGAAATCCCTGGTCTTTAACCGTTTGGTGCCTTGTTTTGGGTAAATGTCCAGAAGCATTCCCTTCTGCAGCAATAACTGTCCAAGTTTCCCCGTCTTTGAGAGGGAGAGACCCGTCAATGCCCCCCCATTTGGGCCATGGGTTCCCCCCGTATTGAGTGTTATGCCCGGGGTTTTTTGGGGTGTCCGTTTTGGCGGGAAAATGCCCAAAAGCTCCCCAAAAACCTACGTCGCGCTGTCTTGTGGGTTTTTCCTACTTCAATCCCCATGACAGGTTATCGTTTTACCCCAAAGTGTGGTTTACAAAAGATGAAATATTTTATTGTAAGTTTTGCCCCTGGGGTCATTGGAGAACTATTTTTCTTTTCCCCAAAGTTACAAAAAAAACAAAACCCCCCATCTAAAAAAACGTCTGGTCTGTCAGCCACATGTCTTTTTTTGGTTACAAAGGGTATGACCGACGGGCCTTTGATTTTTCCCCTTTTTATATGATATCGAGGGGGCCCCCCCCGACATAATCTAAAAATCGGGGTCCCCTTTTAACACATGCCAATATTTGTTTAGGGTCTGTCTCACCGAGGGGCCGCATTGTCAAAGGTGCAATGTGGGTTACTGTCTCTTTATCCGGTAGTATGGTTTCTTGGTTTTCGCAATTAACCCGGGCCCCTTTTCAGTGCATGTTGTATGATTGTCTAAATATGTCGGGAACCCTTAGTCAGAAACCCAGATCTCAAAAATTAGCCCCCTTCTTGAAAAACATCCCGAGGAACAATTAGTCTGAGACGCAGATATGTCCCCGGGGCCCCCTTTTAGGGGTGTGGGTGGCCCGCTCTCCCACCCCAGTTTTAAAGAATTTGTGGCTGTGGGTTTTCGGGGGATGGTAGTTATTAGCTCCCCTCCCGACCTCTGCCAAAACCGATATCAAGGATTTGGGGGTCCTGTGGGGTTTTTAAATTTCAAAACCTAAAGGTGGCATTAGCAGATGAAAACGTAAGGTGGTCCCTTTTTTTTGTAAAACACGGCTTGGTTGTTGTCTCGCTCATTTAATTTCCATAGGTTTATCTACCCCTTTTTCTTGTGCCTCCATTATTGCAGCCTTTTATTTTTTTTTATACCCGTTTTTGGTTTTAATTATTTCTTTCCAGACTGTCCTGATGATGTATGGTGATTGAAAAAATTTTTTGGGAGGGACCCTGAGGAATACGGGGGTTTTTGAAATTAGGGTAAGGCTGAGACAGGAAGCCCTTATGGGGGGATATCCCGTATCTTTTTCAGTTAGGTAGGGGTATGTTAGGTTATGGGCCAGGTTTTGTATATCACTCTGGTCCCCCCAGTGGTTGTTTTTTGCCTCCCCCAGGTTTTGTGATTCTTTGAGATAGATCACGATATTTTAAATTATATTTTTTAAAAATTTTTTTTTTTGGGCCCATTTTTCCCCTTTAAATTGTCTTCTATATTGCTGGTCAAGAGGTTTTTGGGACTATTGGTAGGATTTAATGGTACATTTGTTCTTAGGATCATTAAGACAAACGCATCCCGGGTTTCCACAGATAATGTGGGTCGTTTTACTTTTTTCAAGAGAATCAGGATGGATCTCTGATGAGTTTTGGCCCCAATTGTGAGGTCACCCATTAGTTGCCGGTCTATTCACATTTCCTTTCAAACAGAAATGGTCCCCTTTAAAAAATTTTTTTTTTAAAAGATCATTTCTTACTGAAATTTTATTCTCTTTTTCCCCCCGTTCATTTTTTGGTTTTGTGTGAGGAGACTGAAAAGACAGCAAGGGGTTTATGACAACCCGTATTCAATTTTCTTACTTTATATTTAGAAGTTTTCGCATTGCAATGTTTTGAGGTCAGTTGTGTGAGATAAGCTTTAAACTGGGCCTTTTGGGAAAGAAATGGGCTTCAAGGGCTTTCTCATACAATTTTTTTTAGTGGTGAGAATCAATTTTTAATTTTTTTGGGGGCATGTTGCTGTGGTACAGTATTCTGGTCCCCTTTTGGGAAAAGAAATTGTCTTAAGTGGATTTTCCGTCACAATTTTTAAAAGTGGGGTGAGAAGCATTTTTTAAAGTTTTTGGGGGCATGTTGCTGTGAGAACGCAAAAAATCATGGTCCTTTGGAAAAGAAATGTGGGTTTTAAGTGGATTTTTTTCTTACAATTTTTTAACGTGGTGAGAAGTAATTTTTTTTAAAAGTTTTGGGGCATGCTGCTTTTAAAAGCAGCAATACTACAGGTCCCATTCTAAAAAAATAGTTTTTCTAACAGCATTTGTTCTTCACAATTGTCAAAAGGGGCTAAAGGGTCTGTTTTGAATTTTTGGGGCATTTTTCTGTGACATGCAGCTATACTACAGGCCTATTAAAAAAAAAAAATGTTTTTCAAACCCAGAAATTTTTTTCTTCACAATTGTCAAAAAGGGGCCAATGCTGTTTTAAATTTTTTTGGGGGCATTTTGCTTGACATGAGCTATACTCGGTCTTATTAAAAAAAAATGTTTTTTCAACAAATTTGTTCTTCACAATTGTCAAAATGGCCAAGGGTGAGGTGCGTCAAAAACAAAAATGGGGTAGGACCTTTTAAGGGGCACATATTGAAAAATTATTGTTTTTAAATTCTTTAAAATACTAGCTTTCCCTGTATTGGCAACCATTTAAAAAACAAAAAAAAACAAAAAAAAAAGACTGGGGGGATTCCATCCGATTTTAAAAATGTGTTTTCTAGAATTAAACACAAAAAAACTTGCTTTGAAAAATAGCTGGAAAAAAAATTTTCCTCTGAATTGTACAAGGGAGGTAAAAGGAAACTTGACCGATGTAGGTTATTAAAGGGGGGACAGGGTAGGGGAGCAGGGGACAGAAAAAACAAAAAAAACGAGAAAAAATTTCCCTCCAGACGTTGGTAAAATGAGAAAAAGATCCCAAGAAAAAGGGCCCTAGAGGAACAGTAGAGTTAACCACCGTATTTCCAAGTGAACTCAATTGGTCCGCACTCATACAGGAGGGGAATGCCCCCAGGTCTTACGTCTATTTGGGAAGGGCGCGGGCTTACCTCACACTTCCGCTTCCGCACTTGCTTTAGCCGATGTTTTCGTTGCTGCGTCATAAAAGGGATTTTTACCGGTTAATAGATGACGGGCGCTGCCCGGGCACTCACCCCACCCCCCTTTTGTCTGGCCCCGGGGCTGGGTCCTCCGTGTTAAAAGTGGGCGGGGAGCATGGCTCTCACCTTAGGGGCAATCAGGAGAGGTTAAAATTTCTCTAAAGTAGTTCAAAAAAGGGGTTTTGGGTGGACACAAATTTCAAATTTGAGGGTTTAAAAAATTTTGGGGGTGGGGTCATTTGATCCCAGGGGGGTCTGTCCCCAATCACGAAGAAGGATTTGGAGGAAAAAAAGAAACCTTGAATGATTGGCTGAAACACTCTCAGAAGAGGGGGGCAAATGTTTCTCAATAAGAAATGTTTTGGGGATGATTAGGACATTTTTATTCTTAGGGGGGGTGCGGACGAATTAAAAACTCTCGTGTAAAAAATACCTTTAAAAACTGCAGGGGGAGTGTATTTGTATGTTATCACCTTAAAAAAAAAGAAAAATGGTAAAAAATGTAAAATAAAATAAAAATTCCTAAATAAATTCTTAAACAAAATTTCGTTCCAAAAAATATATAAATGACAGCCCCGTACAAAATGATAGTGCCACTTTGTAAACGTGGGTCAAACAGTTTTGGGGTTTGATGTGGTACAGACGGTTAGTCAGTGCCCAGTTCAACAAAAAAGGGGTTGAAAGACCCCTTTTTCCCGGCACTTTTTAAAACTGTGGGTGACAGGTTTATGGTCATTCTGGGGGACAGGACAGATATAGTCAATGTCCTTTTAACAAAAAATGGTGGTTGAAAGATTTCCCTTTTTCCCGGCTTTTTTTTAAAAATTTTGGGGTTCAGCAGGTTTGGGTCCATGCGGGGCCCCAGGCAGGTATGTCAATGTCCAGTGAAACAAAAAATGGTGGTTGAAAGACTCCTTTTTCCCAGAAATTTTTAATCTGTGGGCCCAGAAGGTTTAAGGGTCATTTGCGTACGGACAATAAGTCAATGCCCAGTGAAACAAAAATGGTGGTTGAAAGCTTTTTTTTTCCGGCCTTTTTAAATCGGGGTCATGCGGGTTTTGGGGTCTGCTGGTTAGGACGGGGATATTCAATGTCCATTCAAGAAAAATGATGTTTAAAATCATATGCCTTCGGGACTTTTTATTGTGGGTGATGCAGGTTTAAACCCCCTTAAGGGACCAGGGGGTTTTTTTTGGTGACACGTTCTTTAAAAAATTTCCCTCCTCGCCTTCTGAAAGCCATAACTTTTTTTTTTGTTCCACCTACATAGACAAATGAGGGCTTTTTTTTTTGCAGGAAAAAAATTTACTTTCTAATGGTGTTATTACTATACTATAAATATACTGGGAAACCGCAAAAAAATTCCAAAGTGTTGAAATTTTGTGAAAAAAAAAATTTTTTTCCGCCATGTTTTCGAGGGTTTTCTTTTACGGCGTTCAATCTTCGGTAATTAATGTGTTATCTGTTTCTACGGGTTGTTATGCACCCGGCAATCCAAACTGTAGGGTTTCCGATTGTTTTGGACAAAAAAAAAATTCCAAACATTTCTTTTTTTAAAAATTTGCGCCCGGCGCCTTTTTTGTGGACCATAATTCTTTTTACTAACACTACGGACGTCTGGGGGAACATTTTTTGCGGACGAGTGTCTTTTTACGCTAGCATTTAAAATGCATGCGCTTTTTTGTCTTTTTAAAATTCCATTTTTTCAGTGAGTAAAATGCCCAAAAAACGCAATTTTGGCGTTTTGGAAATTTTTTTTCTTTAGGGTGTTCTTTTTAAACAGGATAATTTTATGTTATATTTTTTAGTGGGACTTTTTTTTTCGGACGCGGGCGTGCAAAAATATGTGTCCCCTTTTTTATTTTTTTAATGATTTTATTTGTAAAAGGGTAAAGGGGGGTGATTTGAACTTTTAAAACTTTTTTTTTGTTTTTTAAAACCTTTTTTTTTTTTTTTTACTGTAACTTTGGGCCCCCTTGGGATTTGACACTAGGTGGGCTTTGTTAATACAACCTAATCTTTGCATAGGCAATGCTTAGGGTATACAAAGATGGGGTTTCCCCTTCCTTTCTCGGCCGAAAGGGGGGGCAAACCGGCCGGGGTAAGTGACGGGACCCTTCAAAAGGCTCCCCCCACCATGCCCGGTGGTGGGCAGCGCGATAGCGCCCCGGGGTTTGCCCGATGCCCGTACTGATGGGTGGCGCACCGATGGGCGTTCATTCAGACCCGGGGCCATCTTTGGCGCGGTGTTCTGTGGGTAAAACAGCGGCAGCGGGAAAAAGCCACCCCCCCGGGGGCCTGTTTACTGCCGGGTGTTAGCGGCGAATTTCCGCTATCCCCCGGGTTGTCGGGGGGGTCGCGGCGCGTCCCCCTGCAAACCCCCTTAGGGGGCCGGGAGTATTTCATAGCCCCAAGGTCGTTTAAGGGGTTAAGGGGTTTCTGCTGGGGTTTAAAGGGCGGGTAGGGGCAGGAGCGGAGACTCCTGGGTCCCCCTGGGCTTTGAGTCCCCCGACCCCCACTTCCCCCTTTCGTTGAACCCCCCTATTCAGTTACCCGAGAGTTTCTCAGGGGACAAAAAGGGCCCTTTTTTAGTTTTTTAAGGGGGGATCCCATCTGTACTTTGTTTTTTGCCCCACATACCTAGGAATAGGAGAAGCAGGTGGGAAAATTATTTTTCCCCTCAAGGGTTTCCCCCCCGGGAATGGGTTTTCTCCTACCCCCGCTCGCCCAGTTGTCTTCAGGGGCCTTTTTTTTTCAATCCTTGGGGGTTCTTTTTGCAAATCCGTGGGGGAGGGGTGGCTGAATGAAACCTCCCCCACTCTAAGACAGGGCGAGGACGGTGGGGGATTTTGTTCGGAGTTACGGGTTGGTGTGTTCCGTCGGGGTGGAATGACCCACCCCCTTAGTGCCAGTTCAGATTGTTTGGTGTATGTTGGATAGAGGTTTAGGGGAGAGGGGAGAAACATTTATCCGTTACCCCGTTACCCCCATCCCTGCTCTGTCCCCTAGGACCCCAATGTTGGATACCCCCGGGGAGCCTTCAACTAGGAGCCTCGTTAGGCCCAGCAGTGAGAAGGCCTTGTCGCATCCGTAAGTCCCCCCCAAAAGGAGGACCTGCCCAAAATTTTCCAGCGTTTAGGTGCCCCGGGGGAGGGTCCCCTAGGCGAACAGATATTTTCTATGGTGCAAAAGAAGCGTTGCTTGCAGTTAAGATTTCGTATTTTTCCGGTCTGGTTCCCCGGGGTGCCTTTGGGATTGGGGATCAGTTTCCCAATTTTGTGGACGCATGTTGGGGAAAGCTTCTGGGCCTTCCCTGGAGGTTATCTGATTCTTTGAAGGGGTTGGGCGATAGTTTTTCTCCCCTGTTGGTGGGGAGCTTTTCCAACCCCCCCGGGGGGGGGGGGGGGGGGGGGGGAGGAGGGGGGGGGGGGGGGGGGGGGGGGGGGGGGGGTGGTTGGTGTGTTTGATGGAATTCGGGAAAATTGTTGGGGTGGGGGAAAGCAATGCATTAATTATTGTTTTCCCAAATCATCCTGGGAAATCGGAGATTGAGAGACCCTCCTTTTTTTAGACCGGGCGAGTTTTTTTCAAAGACCCAAATTCGAAAGTTTAAAAACCACATAGGTCCTTGATTGCCATTAAATTATTGCTGGGGGAAAATTTCTAAGGGGCAGGTATACAATCGTCTGGTCCGGAGAGACTTGCCATAAGCAGTACTTTGCAGAAAGTTTAAAAAAGGCCAACCCGGGCCCTTTCTGTGTCGCCTTCGGTGCGGGTTTTTTTTTTGTCAAGAAAAAAGATGGGGTCCCCCGCCCTTGCAATGATTACGGGAACTCAGTGAAGTAATTTTAAGAACCAATCCCCCTTACCTTTTTTCCCGCCCCTGTTAAAATCAAATATAGAGGGAAAATAATTTTCTCAAACTGGATCTCAGGGGGGCTTAAAACCTTTTGGGATAAAGGGGGGGAAAACGAAAGGAATACTGTTTAAAGGGGTTGTCTCGCTACAAAGAATGTTTTTCAAATTGTAGGGAAAAAAAAATAAAGACATTTTCCCAAAATATATTGCTTTGTTCCTTTTTTTTCCCCTAAGGAGATAAAAGTGAATTTTGACCCCCTGGCTATTTCAGTTCCCTCATAACTGACCTGAAAAAAAAATTCCCCTGCTGTTTGTTCAATGAGAAAAAGTGAGTGAAGTATCACACGGTCCAGCAGTGCAGTGCTGCTCACAGTAAAACTTGATTTATGTAAAAAAAACGAATTGTAATTAGGGGTTTTGTTTGGGATCAGATAAGAAGTCCTTTTAAATTTTGGAAGCTAATTGATCTAATTTGCAAACTGAAAAAGGAGACAGAGCAGGGGGGCTGACAAAGGTAGCAAAGAGCATTGCAAATGAGTCGTTGAACCCAGAATGGCAGGTATTTAAATTTATGCATTGTCTGAAAATCTGAAGGGGGCAACTTCTTAACACCAGGGGCATTTTGAAATTTTTTTATGCCTTTGGTTGTGTAAGCTCCCCCAGTCCTCCCAAAATTTGTAAATGGGTTCTCGAGTCTCATTTTTCACTTTTGGTTGTTTATCTGGAGACATCTTTTTATTGCAGGATTGGTTGCCCCTTTTTAAAAACATATGAAAAGTTTTGAAAACTTGAAGAAAATCTTTTGTTTGTCAAACTTGGAAATGTGTTTTCAGGGTTTTGAAGGTACCTTTCCCGGGATATTTTTGACTCCGAACTCATTCCCTTGGTCCGGGGGAAAGGGTTCAACCCATTTCGATTGGGTTCGGCCATCCCCCCCTGAAAGCCTTCAGCAGTTTTTTAGGGTTTTCCCCAAATTTTTATGAAAATTTATTTTTTAATTTTTCTGTTCTGTCACCCTTAGATAGACTAAAAAGGGGGGTTTAAAATTTATAAAAGGAAAACCGAGGCTTTAGGGCTTTCGAAAAGCCCAAGCAGTGTTTTGTTGCCCCCAGTGTTGGTTCAATCGGGTCATACCAAACCCTTCGTCGTTGAGGTAGATGCTCAGAGTTTGGGGCAGGGAGGTTTTATCTCAGGGGTCGGTGCCTTGACCAACTTTGCCTTTGCTTTCTTTTCCCGTAAATTCTCCTGCCCCAAGGAAATTTTGATGTTGGAAAAAAGGGAAATTTTTGGCTATTAAATGGGCTTTCGGGAAAGCACCATTTCCCCCAAGGGTGCCCAGCATCAAATTTCCCGGGCCAACCGATCATAACAACCTTCCTTTTTTGAAATGTAAAGGTTGAAAACCTCGTCAGGAAAATTGGGGGATTGTTCTTTACCGCTTAACTTTTTTTGACTACTCAGACCCGGTTTAAAAAGTTAAAGCGGACACGTTTTAGAAGTTTTTTGTAAAAATCACTCACCTCGGATGATCCCCGTGCCCATTTTACCTAAAGAGAATTGTCTCACCCCCTCCCCGCTTAACCCGGAATAAGACACACCAGGATATGAGACCCCGTTTTTGTCCCGTTTCTAAGTTTTTGTCCCACTCAGTTTCGGTTACGATTACTAAAAAATTTCATGTTCAGTGTTTTCCGGTTTTGGAGTGCGGGACAAAAAAATCATTTCCCGAAAAAGGGGGGCCGTCATTGTCCCGTGATGTGGGGGCCCAGTAAAAAGCTGTACAACCCCTGCTTGGGAAAAGGGCCCCCGAACTCGCCCCCTGGTGAACTTTGCCCCTCTTCCTATAGGACTGTCCTGGGCTCACCTCTCCCTGGATTTTTAGCCGAAAAATACCAAACCCCTGAGGGCAAAACGGGGTTTTTTGGGTGGTAGTTGTCGTTTTAGTAAGATGTGCCATTTGGTTCCGTTTAAAACGTTTACCGTCGTCCCAAAAAAACTTCGGAAATTTTCATAAAAATCGTTAAATTGATGGGCTACCCAAATATTGTGTCTGAAGAGGGTTCATTTGTTTCCAGTTTCTGGAGAGTCTCTGAAGGTTGGGTAAAAACCCTGTCCCTTTTTTCGCCTTTCCCCCCTGAGACAAAAGGGCAGACGGAGAGGGGGATCAAATGTTACGCAAAAACTCCAGTGTTTTGTCTCCGATCAGCAGGGGGACTGGGGGTTAAATACTTTTCCAGGGTGTAGTCGTCTGGGGTTTCTCCTTTTTCTAAATTACAGCTTCCAAGACATGCATCTTGTCCGGCGCTATTTGATCTAGTGGGGTGGATGTCATGTTTCGACTTGACAGTCTGGGCCCCAAGTTCAGAAAACTTGGGGAACCCCCCCAGAACTCCAAAGGAAAAAATGTAATTTAAAAGGGTCCTTTTGGGGAGGGGTTTAATGTTGGGGATAAGGTTTGGCTATCTTTATCTAAAGGTCCCCCTTGGTAATTGCGCCGGCTTTGTGGAACCAATGTAAAATTTGGGGTGATTAATCCCCTGGCCCTACCCCGGCTCAATTTACCCTCAGGTTCAGGGACATAATGTTTTTTTACGGGGCACTCCTTAAGAGGAAAGTTCCCCCCGCCCCCCCATCCCACCTGCTAAAACCCCCTCCTCCTGTTTGGGGTTTGGGGGAGTTTAGAGATGATTGGCTGAATTATTGACTTCCCCAGAGTACAAAGGTTGTTGCAATATCTCGCCATTGGAGGGTTTTAAATCCCGAGGTCGGGGTTCCTGCTAAGTCCATTTTGCAGAATCCCCTTTTTAAGGAAATTCACAATGCTCCCAACAGAGACCCCGACCAGGGAAGGTCCAGTGGCCCCCCCAAAAAGGGGGGGTATTCGGTACGTTTGTCTGGGAGTTCCAACCGTTTAACAAAAACGACCTTCGAGGGTTAATAGGGGTGCCCCAGACCACACCCCGGGGGAGGTGTGTCCGAGCCGGGGGACAGCCTCGGGACCAGCGGGGGCCGGATGCCGCACCAAACAGCTGTGGGGGCGGTGTCCGGACAGATTTTTTAAACCCCGCCTGTTTTCCCCGGTTTCCTGTAAAAGGTGTTCCCTCATTGTTTTCCCTGTGATTCTTGTGTATTCTTGTGTATAGTTGTCTTCCTGTGTTTCTGACCTCAGCCTCTTTCTGACCTCGCTTTTGCCTCCGTTTTTGTACTGCGCTCCTGACCATGTTTGGACCCCGGCTTGTTTCTGACCTTCCACTTGGATTACGTTTCTTGGCTTATCCGTTACCACACTGTTTTGACCCAGACAGATTGACTGTGTTTTCCCTGACGGCCCTGCACTTAGCAGCATAGGGGCTGTTGTCCAGTTGGGGTCTGCCATTTAGGGCAGCACGCCAAGTAGGCAGCGACAGTGGGCTGGGTGGCAGTCAGGGCCCACTGCACCTCCTCTGACGTGACATCTATTCTGGGGTATTGTCTAACTCTATGACTGACTGGTTGATCTGGTTTATTCTGCTCAATTAATTATCTAGGCCTTGGCTTGGTAGGCTCGAGTAAGCTTCTGTAGTATTCCAGCTCTTAAGAATTATAGAAAAATTGCTTCTCAATATATAGAAATATAACAAATGCAACAGTAGGGGTACTTTTCAGTAATAATGAAAGGTCCAGAAGTGAAGAATCTTCATGATTATTCAGAGTTTAAAGGGGGCCTTTCCAGTGGTTTATGCTACTATGTCTGAGAGCAGGATAGAGGGAGAGAAGCTGAGCTCATAATCTGTTTGGAAACATCTGTACCATTAATCCCCAAAAAGGTGTATGGTATTTGGTATCCCAGGTTGTGTTTCCCAGACCAGAAATGGGTTGGTATAGCCAGAGCAGGAGAGCTGTGACTCAATCCAGTAGGTTTGTGGCAGATGCTGGACCCTGGAGTATTATAGTACTAAGCATCCTGTTGTCTAGGAATTGGATGCAGCCTTCAGCAGGGGTTGCAGTGGCATTCTAGGACACAACGCTGGAATTGAGTGAGGTTAGGAAGTTATGGTATGAAAACCTTGCATACTATATTACAAACCTTTTTCATATATCCATGTCTGGATAGTTTGTTAATAACTGATACTTTCATTAAATTTTAGATTGCCAATTTACAGGACATTACCCAGAGTCTCTTAATATCTGACTAGTAAACACAGATGGTTTTCTTTTATTGGAGGTTTCCAGGCTTTTATACTTGGAATATTTAACAATGTCTGATTCAAGTCAAGGATGATATCTCTGGTTCATGTAACAAAGACGATGTAGTTATTGTATTTTCTCTGTTGTCTGTAATATATATTACTTGTTGGCCTCATTGTGCAACCATCTGCTGGAAAATCTGTAGTTTCCTTACCCATTTCCTTTGTTTCATTTTAGTTCATTTTGTTATGAACTTCCACCTTTCTGCTTTAAAAAAAATAAAAATGCTGGAAACTAAACAATAATGTGGTACCGTGTTAGCCAGAAAAATCTTCGCATTATTATATATATTTGTGAAAAAAAAAGATATGAGGGGTACCTTTATTGAATAAGGAGACAAAATATATTAGCAAACTTCTGGAGCACAGAGACTTCTACATCAGACAAGTTTACAAATAAATCCATTTTCTTTCTAATTCAGTTTACAGTATATGTTTGCAGACTTGCCAAAGAAAAGCAGCAAAAAAGTGGTCATTTTACAAAATGCTTTGCTTTGCATAGTGAATGCTGTAACAATAAATAAACAAAAGTGGAAAAATTTTTATCATCAAAAAGTAATAAAAGATCATTAACCCCTTAGCAACAATGGACATATGCATACATCTTAGGGTATGTTCACCCGGGCTAATTTCGGAGCACATTTTGCTGCGTATTTGCGCTCTAATATGTGCGAGATGTGCGCCGAAATTACGGTAATCCATAGCTCTCATAGAGAACTATGGATTACGCCTCCTCTCCCTGCTCGTACAATACGATCATATTGTACTCACGGGGAGATAAGTGACATGTCAATTACTTGTGGAGAATACGCACCACGAGTAATGCATGTCTATGGGGCCGGCGGGCTGCCGCTCTCTCCCGCGCAGCGGGAGTATGCGCTAATCAGCACAACTCCCAAATCAGTCGGTGTAATTGCGGCCGTACTGTACGCGCCTCAATTACGCCGTGTGTACATAGCCTTACTCTTGCCAAGGGAGTATGGACATGCTCACTTGCTGAACACACTCCGTACACAGTGGCTGTAAGTTGGTAATTACAGCTGACACCCACCGCTATCAGCAGGAATCAGAGGCTCCAATCTCTGCTGTTTAACCCTTTAGACATTGCAGTGATCTCAGTCACAGTGTCTAGATGAATGTGCACCATTCCTTCCCTGATTGATCCCCCTGCTATTTTACTACTCATATTACATCCTGTATGTGTATATAATGCAGAATAGCGTACAAACAATTACAGTACCTAGTGGTCAAGTACTTCAAAGGGACTACAAGTAGAAGTAAAAATTAAAAGTTTCAAAAATTAAACAGATAAAAAATATTAAAAGTTCAAAACTTTTCCGTTTTACAAATAAAAAAAATAAAATAAAAAGTGGCACATAATTGGTATTGCCACATCTGTAAAAGCTCACTCTATTAAAAGGAATCATCATTTAACCAGTATGGTAAACACCGTACAAGAAAAAAATTTCCAATGACAAGATTGCAGTTTTTTTCATCATTTAATGTTTAAAAAAAAAGTTGCATGCATTCTAAAATGGTTATGAAACAAACTTTATTTAAAGCTGGAACACATAGATCCAGAGATGGGAAACTAAAAAAGTTTACAGAAAATGGCACTGAAGCGCAAATTTAAAAAATGGAGAATGTTTACATTTTTTTTTAAAGTATTAAAATATAACGAAAACGCTACACATATCACTGGAATCATACCAAACTGCAGAAAACAGAAAAAAATGTCAATTACACTGAACAGTGTACTCCATAAAAACTAAACCCGCCACAAAAATGGCACAATAAAGTTTTTTTTCACATTTCACCTCACATTTTTTGGGGGTAAAAAAGTGTTATGTACCTCAAAATAGTAGCAAACAATTCCAGCTTTTCCAGCAAAAGCCAAGTGGCAATATTTAGTTCATTTTATCTACAGTCGTCCCTCAACATACAATAAAAATTGGTTCCAAAACATAATATTTTGAAACCATCACTCTATGGAAACTGGTATTTGGCTCTGAAGCCCCTAAAATATAAACTCAAAATTATAATAATTGAGATTAAAGAAGACTAAGCACATAACTAACATATAGAGCAAATCATTATAGTGTATATAACATTCACAAAAACTGCTAGCAGCTATTAATCAATTTTTGTTTTAAAAGGGCACTACCATCCAACTTTTTCTTTTACATATTGGCAAACAATATGAGACTATTATATGTATTTTTTTAATTGGAGGTTTGTTATTTTTATGTAATTTTTAAAGTTTCCTGGTCTGGTTCTCTCACTTCCTCTCTCTGTGCTCTCACAGCACAGCAGGGAAGGACCACTTGAAATTCCCTTGTTCAGCTCAACAGCCAGAAAGACATAAGTATGTTATCAGCAGGACCTGACTGCAGGAGCTCTCATAACATTACCCTTTAAGAGTCAGGAGTTTTAAGTCTTTCTGTGTACATTGCACTCAGATGACAGCCTGTAAGAGATTACCAGAGGCAGAATAACTAAGCAATGTTTTACACTGGAATTTTTTTTTGTACATTACAGCTGACTGAATCGTAATCGCATCAGCTAAGGAAAAGACAGAGGGAGGGCACTCCCCCTGTCTCCATTGGCATCCCTGCACCATAATCATGGGGTGCAGATGGTTTCTATGAAAACCCAGAAGCTCAACAAAGGCTTCCAAGTTGTCTGGGATGTCACTAGGCTCAGCTGTATCCAAAGGACACAGTGATTTACAGCTACAATATGTAGCAGTACAGCCAGTAAGTTCTACTCTGCACTGATGAGGGGTAAACACCCTGAAACATCTGAAGATGAACTTAACTGGCTTGGCTTTAATACTTTTTACATTTAAATGCTCAGTGAGTCACATGTGAATTGAGAAGTACTATATCCAATAGATGACACTGGCAAGTTCAGCGGTTTCCCAGAAGTCTTTTTTATATATACAAATGCCCAGTGACATGCAAAAAGGCAATTAAATCCTCACACACCGACATGGTGCCTCTCCCGAATGAGATACATTACCTCTTCTAAAAAAAAACGCTGACAGAATGTATAAAATTAATGTCTCATTTATACCCCACAGTGACCGCTGTAAAAAATAAAAATAAAAAACACTACCAGGATTTATGTATTTTGTTTATCCTGCCTCACAAAATTTTTGATAAAAAGCAAGCAAAGTGTCATATAATACCAATGAAAGCGGCAACTCATCCTGCAAAAACAAGCACTTAATTATCCACATGTGCAAAAATAAAGTAATGGCTGTCAGATTATGATGACATAAAAACACATTTGTTTACAAATGCATTTCTATTGTGTGAAAGTAATAAAACATAAAAAATATAAAATTGATTAGTTGTACAGACCTGCATAGTAAAGTTATTATGTCATTTATACCGCATGGTGAACACTGTAAAAATGAAGCCCAAAAAGTCAGAATTCCCATTTTTACTGTACCTTGCGAAAAATAAACCTGTGAAATACCTATGGGCCCAAAATGTATAGTACACCCATAGATGAATTCCTTGAGGGGTGTTGAATACAAAATGGGGTCACTTCTGAAAGGTTTCTCCTGTTCTGATTCTTTGGGGCATTGCAAATGCGACATGGCAACCACTAGAATCTGTGTTCCCAAAGCCAAATAGCGCTCCCTCCTTTGTACGCACTGCCATATGTCCAAACAGCAGTTTACACCCACATATAGGTTATTGACAAACTTGGAAGAAATTGTGTCACATATTTTGGGGCACTTTTTTTGGATCCCTTGTGAAAATGAAAAATGTTCAGCTAAAACTGCATAATATTGGGAAAAATAATATGTGGGGCAAATATACTCAATACCCCCCTGAACATATTCCTTAAGGGTTGTAGTTTTTCAAATTAGGTCTTTTTAGGGGTGTTTATTAAGATTTTGAACCTTGGGGTGCCAACAAATGTGATATATTGCTTAAAATATATCCTAATGAAAATTTTGAAGTTCGAGATGAACATCTCGATTTTCTCAAACCCGAATCGAACATTTTACTATTCGTTTGAGTAAATGTTCGAGTTTGCCATGGCGTTCGACATGCCATTTCAATAGTTTTCAGCGCCTTTCTGCACTTTTGGCAGCCATCCAATCAGTGCAGAGAAGTGTCAAAAACATCATCGCTGAGGTGTAGGGCTCTCATTGGCTGCTAAAATCACATGGCCATGTTACATATATTTCACTGTATTGCATTCTGAAAGTGATTATCAGCTCACTCTCTGTACTATATTTAAAATAGTGGTTGGTTGGTTGGTTGGTTGGTGAAAATTATTCTGAGTGGAGAAAAGTTCATTTTGGCAGCTTCAAATATAGCGTGTGTTAATGTCATACAGATATATATCCAGGAAATAGAGTTCTCTCTGTTGCTAAATCTTATTCAACGCCAAAAAGTGTAATTTTGCCAGATTTTAAGTCCACATAACACTGAAATATACCAGGGCATTATTGTGATCAACATACTATATATACACTTCTCTCTTTTTATTACATATATCTTGTGCCATGCGCAGAGTTATAATATTTAGCTTTTGAACATGATGGAAACAAGAGGTGGTAATTGAGCAAGGAGGGGCATAGGAAGTGGAGATAGAGGTATGAGACAAGGCACTCCTTCCAGTGCTCCGGACAACACACAAACGAGCACATCGTCAGTCTCAGGACCGTCAGGCCTGTTATTGCTTGCTCAGTTCCCTGTGCGTCTCATTACTGAACAGAGTCGCCAATCTGTTCTTCAGTGGTTATCAAACCCTGCATCCAATGGTTTTACCTCCTCTTCCTCTCAGTCACAGCCATCATCATCATCAGTCCAACCTGAAGCAAACTTGAGTTGAATGTAACAACCCAATATACAGACCACTCCAAATAATCCATATTCTGAAGATCTCTTTGATTACACAATGCGGTTGGGGTCAGAAGGCATTTAAAAAGATCAAGAGGCCAAAGAGGATGATTTTGTCTGCTCTGACATCCAATTTCCAATGCCCCCAGAGGAGGAGATGGAAGCTGGTCCATCAGCAGAAATCCCGAGCAGTGACCAATGCCTCGCAGTGCCTGTGGCTTCTAGCCCATAGCTTGAGGATGTAAACTGTGAGGAAGAGGAAATAACTTGTGATGATGATGACATTGCGGATTCAACATGGTCTTTTGAGCAGCAGCTGGCGAGCGCATCATTAGTGATGGAGGAGGATGATGGGGTAGTGTCAGTGCGGAACCGGTCGCAGAAAGGGAGAGGGCAGTTGCACAAGTCCACTGACATTACTCCGCCAGCCATGGTCAGTGGTGGCAGTGGGAACACTGGAATAAGGTTTTCACAGTCGAAGAGGTCTAGGACTTGTGAAGCCTGGGCCTTTTTCGATCAAGCCTCAGATTCGCTGAGTGATGACATATGCTGGAATTGCCGTCAACGCGTCAGTAGTGGAAAGAATGAAAAGAGTTTAAGCACCATGAGCATGAACAGACACATACATGTAAAGCATGAATTGCTGTGGAATAGTCGCTTGGAGAAAAAAGGCCACACAGGTCCTAGGCTTCCAACCACTATGACATCTTCTGCCTCCTCCTCCTCTGCCACTTCCAAGCCCAAGTGGTCCTCTGCTGCTGATGTGCTGGAGCAGCATGAGCAAGCACCATCCATAGTCCCAGATACTGTTGGACGATTCCTACCACCAGCAACACTGCCTACACTTTCCCCTTCCACTAGTGTTACCTGCATGTCGTACAGCAGCCACTCTTATGTGTACCAGGTGTCGGAACATAAGAAACGCTTTCTCCCGAACCATCCCAAAGCCAAAAGCCTGAATGTCGGCATTGCCAGGCTATTGGCCTTGGAAATGTTGCCTTTCCGCATGGTGGACACAGATGGGTTCCTCCACATCATGGCCCTGGCACGCCCCCAAAATATTAAATGCCAAGCAGGCATTTCTTTGCCAGAAAAGCTGTCCCTGCCCTGGCCCGCCACATTGCAGAAAAGAGCTCCAGTGCGTTGGCTGCATCTGTGTCCACCAAAGTCCATCTCACTACAGACACATGGACTAGTAAGTACGGTCAAAGGCGTTATATCTAGTGTTGAGAGATTATTAACAACAAAGTTGAAATCGGCACAGTATTTACGTTGATCGGATTTTTTAGATCACGCGATAATTTAGGTTAAAATCTGTGCATAATCTATTAATATCGCGCCATTTTCTGCGCTTTCTGATTTTGGCGGCCAGCAAATCAGCTTACAGAATAGAGCAGGGTAAGTTGTGTGTGCGACGTCATGACTGGGATGTGTATGGTTGCGATTGGCTGGAAAAATCACATGACCTCGTTTTACATAGAACAGCCCTTCCTGTTCATGATCAGTGTGTGTCAGTATCTCAAAGCAGTAGGACGTGTGCTCTGCCTCTGTGCAAACAGCTCAGCGAAATTATTCTATTTGTTCACAGAGACAGCTCTACTTTTAGCTGTGATCCTTAGAACTTAGGTAGATCAGAGATTTGCAGATTTTAGGTAGTTAGGCAGAGAATTTTAAAGGAGCTTCTACCGCTGTAAAGTCACAGGGGGAACTGGGGGGGGGGGGCGGCGCGCGAACACAGACAATCTCTTTAAAGAATACTGGATATTGTATTGCAGACATTGCATTGCAATAGCTTTATTATTCACAGTTTACTGTTGAAATATTACTTGGATATTTTGCAGCCCGAACTTACATTAGGATACAGATCTTTTCTAGTAACTGCAGGTCTATTTGTTAGGTGCAAAACTCCACTTTGATTATCAGTATACATTTCAGATAGATGTTCTTTTTCAATTTTGCACCTTGCAGTTAAATTTGAATCCAGCAATTTTGTTTTGATTTGAGAGATTTGGAATAGCTGTGATTTGCCGTTTTTAAAAAGAGACTTTCCCAAAACTTCCTTTCCCCTCAAATTTTTTCATTCTAACTGGACGAAAGAGGGGTTTAAGCGAGCAAAGGGGGGGTAGGCATGGGGAGTAGAGTTAGAGAGAAGGGCTCCTTCCGTGCTGGCGACAACATGAAAGCCAGCGGATTGTCGGTTGAGGACCGTCGGGGCCTATCGCTGGGTCAGGGCCCTGTGAATCTCAGTAACAAAAAAGGTCGCCAAAAATCTGATTTCGTGGTTAATGAAACCCTGCTCCAGCAGCTTACCCCCTCGCCCTCCCGTCAGGGGCCAAAAATGTCGTTTCAGCATCATCAGCACCCGTCCAACATAAGCAAAGGGCACCCTAAATGTCAACTCGTGTCCCCACCATGTGGATAACCATTTTCTGAAGCCCTCTTTGATGACAAAATGGGTGGGGTCATAAGGCATGTTAAAAGATAAAGGGGGGCCCAAAAGGGAGATTTTCTTTGTTTGACGCCCAGTTTTGATGCCATCGGGGGGGAAAAGGAACCCGGGTCAATCCCCAAAAAAACCCCGGGGCGGTGGCAACCCCTTTGCATCCGTCTTGTTGTACCCGCAGCCCTGGATGCAGAATGTCGGCGACGAAGTCACCTGTGTTTATGATGATGAGACGACATTGCGGATCCAAGTGGTCTTTTAGCAGAATTTCTTGCGAGCGCTTCATCACTGGACGAGGGGAAGCAATGGGGTAGTGTCAGTATGGGTCCCGCCCCAAAAAGGGAGAGGGCGGGGCGCAGAAGTCCGCTGATTGTTCCCCCCAGCCACGGTAGCGGGAAACCCCCCTCCTCATTATCGGTGTCAAAAAGGTCAGGCCTCTCAAGCCCGGGCCCTTCTTTGAGCAAATCTTGATTTACCCAGCGATGTCATATGCCCTTTGCCGTAAAGCTGTAGAGGAAGAACCCTTTGGTGTTTAACCACCCCAACTGTCTAGTCACATGAGCGAATGCATGAGGGTTTAAATGGGGGGAACACTTGGCCCAAAAAAAGGCCCGACCGCGCCCGGGCCTCCCCCACTGTCACACCCCTGTCTCCGCCTCCTCCTCCTCCCCCACCCCCAACTTCCCTCAGATGCCCCCTTCTTCAAGGGGCATGACGGGTCAGCCTCCGCTTAAGCCTCCACCCTCGCCGGGGTACCACCAGCACCAAGGACCCTCCTACCCCTTCTCCTTCCGCCCGTTTGACGACCGCACCCGTACACCCAGTCTAGCAGCCAGCCTTTTGTCCCCCAGGGTTTGGGGCAAAGAAACACTTTAACCCCAAAAAAAACCCCAAAACCCCAAAACCTGAAAGTCGGGATTGCCAGGCTTTTGGGGCCTTGGAAATGTTTTTCCTTTTCCGTTGGTGGGGCACAGATGGGTTCCCCCACATCATGGCCCTTTTCCCCGCCCCAAATACCCGATGGCCCACGGGATTTTTTTCCCGAAAAACGTCCCTGCCCTGGCCAGCCACTTGTATCTAAAATTTCAATCGCGTTGTCTGCATCTGTCTCCGGAAAAGTGCATTTTTACCACCGACACTGACTAGTAAGCACGGCCAAGGCCGCCATATCTTGTGCAGTCATGGGTGAGCTGGGTGGATGTCTCTGGGGGTGACGGGGCTCTGGGCTCGGGCACGCTCTTCAAAAACCCGAGGGTGGTGCAGGGCCTTTTCCCCCCAAGGCCCTTTTGGTGCATCACGGCCCAGGAAAAACCAGGCCGTGTTAAAAAATTAAATCTTCTTGGAGACCGTCCAAAACAGGTCAGGAGTGGGGACGGCTTCTGAAAAGGGAACCGAGCGCTGGCGGGTGCCAAGAACCTTGTCCCGGGCAAGGTGGTGTGCGAAAGGGGAAATCATGGGCCTTAAGATGGGTAGGGGGAGACACCCCTTGCCGGGCACCATGTCATGAACCTTGTCGTCCAGAAATTTCTAAAACTACCGGGTCTGGACTGCCTGTGGGAAGGCTCGAAGTCTAAGTTCGCACTTCCGCCGTTCACACTCTGCTTGTCCCCCCCTGGCGGTTGAGGTCAGTGGGCCCTCCCCGTCAACCCGCTCATTGTTGACGGGGCAACACGCTGGAATTCCCCCCCTCCACATGCCCAGCGATTGGGGGAAAGCGCAATCCCTTACGCAATACGAAGTGACACATGGCCGACAAGCAGGGTTTTGAGCCACCGGAGTGGAGGCGGGTGAAAGAGCTCGCACCTCCTTGCCAGTTTTAAGAAGCACCAAAGGGGCGTGGGGACAAGCCCTTGTTAGCATGGATTGTGGTGATCTTAGTTCTGGAACGATTTTTGGGGCACTTTTGGAAACAACAGGTCCCGCCGCGAGGGAGGAGGAGACGGACACAGATCGGCACGGAGCCTTTCTTCCGTCAAACCCCAAAGGCCCGAAAGTTTTCAATTTCATCGGTTTTATTAGGCAGTGGTTCGGGGTCCAGGTTTGTGCATTGCGGCGCATCAGCTCTAGGGTGCCCTGAGGCAATCAGGGTGTGTTGAAGCTGTGCCGGAGAAGCGGAGGAGGGGGGAGGGATTCCTGACACCACGTTACAAGTCCCCTGCCTTGGAAAAGGTTGTCGCGGGGTTTTAGGCGGAGGAGGAAGGAGGAAAATCAGTTTGCTATGCCCCCCGACCCAGAGGGGTTGGGAAATCAAGGCTCCCTCTCTCACATGGTGCTTGGTGCTCCATTTCCTCCAACATGACCTCGCATTTAAAGCCATCAAAAAAAGAACAACCCGTTACTGGGTGGCCCCCCCACCTGGATCCCCGGAAAAAAAAAAACTCAGCCTTTTCCCTTCCAAAACCCCCCAAATAGGGGGGGGGAGTTTAAAATGCAAGGAAATGGAGCCTTTTCTGATTGATCAAAATTTTAGACCCCGTGGTTGAGCGATTGCTTTTGGGTATCGAATCGATCGTAGTCGATAGTCGGGGCCGCTTTTCTATAAGGTTTTTTTTGATAGTGAGCATCGATTATGAGCGATTACCATTAAAGTCTATGGGGAAAAGCAACAACACCTTCCTTTTTTACACCCCAAACAAGGGTGGAAAGCTGGAAAATTTAAAATTTCCCAACAGTCAAAGGAAAAACGTGCTACAAACTTGGCAACACACTTTGGTTATAAAAGTCCCCAGGGAAAAAAAGTCCCCCAGGGCCAAATTTCCCCCAAACCCTGTCTTTTACCCACACCTGCCCTTAAACCTGCATCACCCCAAAATAGAAAAGTGCCAGAAGGCAGTATGATTTTTTAACCCTCATGTTAAATTGAACTGGACATTGGGAAAATCCCTGTCCTGGGAAAGGGAGCCCTGAACCCCCAAAACCGCATGACTTAAAAAAATTTCCCCAAAAAAAGGGGTTCCTTTCCCCACCATTTTTAGGTTTAAAATGGACACTTTAAATATACTGTCCATTTCGCAGAAAAGACCATTAAAAAACCCGTTTTGACCCACAGTTTTAAAAAATGCCGGGAAAAAGGGGTCTTTTTTTCAACCACCATTTTAGTTGAACTGTTTCATATACGTCCCTGTCCCCGGGCCCCCAGTTAACCCTTAAACCTGTCTGACCCCCAGATTTTAAAAAATTTTCCCGGGAAAAAGGAGTCTTTTTAACCCCATTTTTGTTTAACTTGGGCATTGGGCTAGAACTGCCTGTGCCAAGCATTGGGCCCAGGGCCGGAGTTTCATTGGGGGCGGGGGGGCCCAGGGGGCATCCGCAACTATTAACCCCGCCCGGTTTAAAATTCCCCATTACGCCCGCAAAAAAAAACTGTCGTGCTGAAGCAGAGTGCGGAAGGGGGAAGGTTTAGAACTCCAGCCCTTCCCCAGTACCCCAGTCAAGACCCGGGGAGCGCTTGCCCCCCCGTAAGATGCCCCGGGCCAATTTAGCTTCCCTTTGGGAAAAAACTGGTGGTTAACCTTCCTGTTTTCACCCCCGGTGGGCCCCTTTTTCTT
>JAODAL010020933.1:0-68260 GCA_025379985.1 Phyllomedusa bahiana | reverse complement strand
TTCTTGTTTTTGCCCTCCAAAATGCCATTTGCCACTGTTGACCTCATGCGCGTCCCGTCCCCCTCCACTCTCTTCATTGTGCCACTCTGTGGCCACCCATTTTTTGCCCCCTCCAGAAGTCATTGTCCCATCTCTGACCTCATGCGCTACCGCCGTCCCCCTCCGCACGTGCCCTTGGGCCCACTCTGTGGCCTACTACTTTTTTTGCCACCTCCAAAATTTGAAATTGTTTCACTGTCTACCTCATGTTGCTGCGCCTACCTCCAATTGTTCGTTGCCACTCTGTGGCCTACCCCCATTTTTTTTGCCACCCCAGAATGTCATTGTCCCACGTCTGCCCTCTGCTCGCCACCGTCCCCTCCACTTTTGTCATTGTTCCCCACTCTGGGGCCTAGTACTGTTTTGCCCCCTCCAGAATGTCATTGTGCCACTTCTGCCCTCATGCTGCTGCTGCGTTACCTCCACACGTTCATTGTGCCATCGTGGCCTACTCTAGTTTTTTGCTCCTCCAAAGTCATTGTCCACTGTTACCTCATGCTGCTGCCAGTCACCTCCACTCTCGTCATTGTGCCATTTCTGTGGCCTACTACGTTTTCCACCCCAGAATGTATTGGCCACTGTTGACCTCATGCTGTGCTGCTGTTGAGCGTCAACTCCACACTTGTCATTGTGCCCTCTTTGGCCTACCCCTTTTTTGCCCCCCCCAAAGAAAAGTCCCATTCTTGCCCTTTATGCGCTATGGCTGCGCCGTAAAACCTACACCTCTGTCACGATGTTGCCCCCTGAGCCCCTCCTTTGTTTTTTTCCAGCTGTCGCTGCCAGACTTGTCGGGCTTCTTTCCCCCCTTCTTTTTTTTGGTCATTTTGCCCCTTAAGTGCCCCGGGAAATTTTTGAGTGAAGCGATTCTAAGAGCGGCGGCGTCTGTGCTGTATACAAAAACACAAAAATTTTTTGAAGCCAAACCAAGCTCCCTCTGCATATTTAAACATGGCACAACGTTTTTAACAGCACCCTGCAGGCCTGTGGCCCCTTGAAATAAAACCTTGTTTTTAAATTATTCTCAGGAAAAATTTTTTTCTGGCGGTGAAAAAGAACTTTTTTTTTAGTGACCCAAACCAAAACAAAAACCTTAATTAACCCCTTGGGTAAATTGTGCAAAAGAAATATGCTGCCAAAAAATTCCAGCTTTTGGGCTGGGTTTTCCGTGTTTTTAGGACCACCCCCAGAAAACTTTTTAATTACCTTGTTTTAAAATGGACAGGAAAAAATTTTTTTTGCTAAAAAAAAACCTTTTTGACCCAAAAAACCCTTAATTTAACCCCCCGGATTAAATTTGCCCCAAAAAAAGGCCCAAAAAAAAAAACTTTTTATGTGCAAAAATGGGGTTTTTTAAATAAAACAAAAAAAAACTTTTAATTTTCCTTCGGTTATGAATTATCTACAGGAAAAAAGTCTTTTTTGGGGTGAAAAAGAATTTCTTTTTTGGGCCCCCAAAAAACAGAACAACCTAATTAAACCCCCCATGTAAATTCGCAAAAGAAAATTGCCCAAAAATTTCCCGCTTTGTAGCGTGTTTAAAAGGCGTGTATTTTAGTAACAACCACAGAAAAACTTTAATTAACCCCCGGTTATAATTATCTAAAAAAAAGTTTTTTCTGGCGTAAAAAAACTTTCTTTAGTGACACAACAGCAGAACAACCTTAATAACCCCTGGAAAATTTGGGGAAAAGAAATATGCTGCCAACAATTACCCCTTTGGCGTAAAATGCCGGTATTTTTTGGGAACAAAACAGAAAAACTTGTAATTCCTCGGTTTGAATTATGGACAGTAAAATTCTTTTTTGGCGGGGGAAAAAAAACGTTTTTTTTAGGACCCCAACACAGAACAACCTTAATTAACCCTGGGTTAAATTCGCAAAAAAAATAGCCCAAAAATTACCGCTTTGAAAGGTGAAAAATGGGTGTATTTCGCACAAAAACAGAAAAACTTGTAAATTAAAACCCTTTGTTATGAAAATTTTTCTAAGGAAAAAAGTCTTTTTTGGGGGTGAAAAAGAACTTTCTTTTAGTGACCCAACAGCAGAAAAAACGCTTTAAATTTAACCCCCGGATTAAATTCCCCAAAAAATAGCCCAAAAATTTCCGCTTTGTAGGTGTTTAAAAAGGCGTGATTTTACGCACAAACAACAGAAAAACTTTTTTAAATTTAAACCTTTGGTTATGAATTAGCTACAGGAAAAAAAGGGTTTTTTTTGGGTTGAAAAAGAACGGTTTTTTTTATGACCCAAAGCAGAACAAGCTTAATTAACCCCTGGGTTAAATTGGGAAAAGAAATACTCCAAAATTTCCAGCTTTGAGCTGTTAAAATGCCCTGATTTTACGGTAAAAAACAACAGAAAAACTTTAATTAACCTTCGGTTATGAATTATGTACAGGAAAAAAGTCTTTTTTGGGTGAAAAAAAAGTTTCTTTAGTGACCACAACACAGAACAACCTTAATAAACCCTGGATGTAAATTGCGCAAAAGAATTGACAACCAAAAATTCCAGCTTTGTACGTGCTTAAAATGGGTTATTTTACGCTACACAACAAAAAAAAAACTTGTTAATTAACCTTTGGGTTATGAATTTTGCACAGGGGAAAAAAGTTTTTCTGGCGGTGAAAAGAAGTTTCTTTTAGTGACACAACAGCAGAACAAGCTTTAAAAAACCCCGGATGTAAAATTGCGCAAAGAAACATGCTGCCAACAATTACCAGGTTTTTTTACTGCTAAAATGGCGTGATTTTAAAAGGCACACAATACCAAAAAAACTTGTAATTAACCTTTGTTTTAATTTTGCTAAGGAAAAATTTCTTTTTTGGAGTAAAAAGAAAATTTTTCAGTGACCACAAGGAACAAAGCTTAATTAAACCCCGGGTAAAATTGCACAAAAAAATGACAACCAAAAAAGAATTTGGGATTGGGTTGTAAAAAAAACTTTTCTTTTAAAGAATACAACAGGAACGGCATTGGATATTCAATTTTCAGAACTGAGCAATACATTTAAAATGTAAAATTTCCCCTGCTTGGACGCACAGGGCTTTAGTTCCCAAAACCCCACAAAAAACAAATTTAAAGTAAGAAAGCATCTCTGAGACAACTTTAAAACCCCCCAAAAATCCTGATAAAAAAGAGTTTTTTTAGTAAAGATATCATAAACAGCTGGGCACACCTTCCCTAAAAATCAGTGAGAGCGGTATAGCCCCCAGCGTCGCCCCCCGGGCTTAAAAAGGCAGTGATTTTACAGACTCCCGCGTCTCTGATTGGCTTCATCTCGCACATGTCATGTAGGCTATCCCTTTTTCCTCCCCAAATTTTTGCCCCATGTAACGCCATGTGCTGGGCAGTCATTTTATCATCAAAAGCACGCTTCGTTCAAGCGAAGTACCCCAAAACTTCGACTTTGTTCCGAACCGAAGTTTTCCTGAAATTCTAACGAAGTCCACTTCATTAGAATCAATTCGCCCATCTCTAAGTATATTGTTATTGTCCAAAACACAGATAGTTTCAATGTTTTTCCCATGTACTTATTGTCGTATGCATTTTACCCCGTGCAATCGACGGGGCTCATCAGGGACCACACAGACTGAAACACTATCAATTGTTTGTGATATGCATAGAGCTGCTATATAATCATTAAACAGATTTTTATACATTAGCAATAGTGTTGAGCGATTGCGTTGGCTATCGAGATCGATCGATAGTCGATAGTCGGCCGCTATCGATAAGGTTTTTCGATAGTGAGCGTCGATTATGAGCGTCGATAGTGAGCGTCGATTATGCTCTCCCATTAAAGTCTATGGGAGAGCAATAACACCTTCATTATTACACCCAAACAAGGCTGGAGAAGCTGAAATTAACATCCACAACAGTCAAATGGATACGTGCTACATCTAGGCAAACACACTTAGGTTTTAAAAGTCACAGAAAAAAAGTCACAGACCATTCACTTTCCCGGTCTTGTACCTCAGCCTGACCCTTAAAACCTGCATCACCCACAAATTGAAAAGTTTCCCGAAGGCAGTATGATTTTTAACCATCATCCCTTTCTTGAACTGGACATTGAATATCCCTGTCCTGGGGCCACAGCATGAGCCCCAAACCTGCATGACCCCCACATTTAAAAAGTGCCGGAAAAAGGAGTCTTTCAACCACCATTTTAGTTTCACTGGACATTGACTATACCTGTCCTGGGCCACAGCATGAGCCCCAAACCTGCATGACCCCCACATTTAAAAAGTGCCGGAAAAAGGAGTCTTTCAACACCATATTAAATTTCATGGACATTGACTATACCTGTCCTAGGCCAAGCATGACCCAGGGGCCCGGGGTTACAGTGGGTGCGGTGAGAGCCCAGGCTGGTGTCCGTTATCTATTAACACGCAGGTTAAAATGCCCTGATGGGGAAGCAACGAAAACTGTTGTGGGTGAAGCAGAGTGTGGAAGCGGAAGTGTGAGAACTCCAGCCTTTTCCCCAGTACACAGTCAATACCCTGGGTAGCGCTTGTCCCTCCGTATGAGTGTGGACAATTGGCTTCCTTGGAAATACTGGTAGTTAAGCTCCTGTTACACCCAGTGCCCTTTATCTTGGCAAATTCTTTTTCTCATTTACTCAACGTGCTGGAGGAAATGGTCTCTGTACTTTGTTCTCTGTCCGTGCTCCATACACCATGTCCTCTGAATAACCTACATCTGGTCAAGTTTTCCGTACCTCCCCTTAACAATTTCATAGAATTTTTTTAAACAGCTTATTTTGTACATGGCAAAGTTCTTTTTTAGTACTCTTTAATTCTAGAAAACACATATTTTAAACTAGTATGGAATCCCACCATGTCTTTGTTTTCTTCTCTTTTTTTTCATTTGTATTAAATGGGTTGTCTCAATACAGGGAATGATAGCTATGTTTAAAGATCATGCAAATACAAGTCATTTTGTCATATCGTGTCCATTTAACAGTGTCCTACCTATGTCTGTTTCTGACAGCAACATCACCCCTTGGAGCCCACTCTTGATAATTTGTGAAGAACAAATGTCTGTTAGAAACCACATTTTTTAAAAGAATAGGAACTGTAGACTCAGCTGTCATGTCACAGCAAAATGCCGCCCAAAAATTCAAAGCAGACCCTTGAGCCACTTTTGTACAATTGTGAAGAACTAAGTCCTGTTTAAAAATTCAACATTTTTTAGAATAGACCTCTAGTATAGCTGCATGTCACAGCAAAATGGCCTCCAAAATTCCAAAGCATGAGGCCTTGGAGCCACTTGAGACAATTTGTGTAAGAACAAGATGTCTGTTAGAACAACATTTTGAGAATAGACCCTTGTAGTTATAGCGCTGTCATAGCAAACTGCCCCCAGAAAATTCAAAGAATTACCCTTGCGCCACGTTGGACAATTGTTGAAGAACAAATGTTCTGTTAGAAACAACATTTTTAGAATAGGACCCTGTAGTATGAGCTGCATGTCACAGCAAAAGTCCCCCAAAAAATTCGAAAGCATGACCCATGAGCCACTTTTGGACAATTGTGAAGAACAAATTTCCTGTTAGAAACTAAAATTTTTTTAGAAAGGACCGTCTATATAGCTGCATGTCACAGCAAAATGCCCCCAAAAAATCAATCATGACCCATGATCCACTTTTGACAATAGTTGAAGAACAAAATGTCTATTAGAAGACAACATTTTTCGAATAGGACCTGTTGAATTGCTGCATTTCAAGCAAAATGCCCCCCAAAAAATTCAAAGCATGACCCTATGAGCCACTTTGTGTAGGTCAATGTGAAGAACAAATGTCTGTTAGAAACAACATTTTTTTTAGTAATATGACCTGTAGTAGTGCTTGCATTTCAAGCACATGACCAAAAAATTATAAAAATGACTTTCACCCTGATAAAAATTGTGAGGGATAAATGCCACTTATAAGCCACATTTCAGTTCCAAAGGACCGATTATATGCTGTAAGCTCACAGCTACATGACCCCAAAAATTATAAATATGACTTCTCAGCCCACTATTAAAAATTGGTTGAGGTAGAACTGCCACTTAGAATCCACATTTCTTATATCCAAAGGAGACCATAATAATAGCTGTATCCTCACAGCAAAATGACCTCAAAACATATTGACAATTCGAAATAATTCTTAAGATAAAGTGAGTAAATGGAATTTGGTGTTGTCATGAAAACCTTGCTTGAGTCTTTTACAGTCGTCCTCACAGCAAAGCCAGGCAAAATGAACTGTTGGGAAAAGAGAATAAAAATTGCAGTAAGAAATGATCATTTTAAAAAAAAATGTTTTCAAGATGAGTACATTTCTGTTGAAAAGGAATGTAAGTAGACCGGCAACTAATCGGTGACCTCGGCAATTGGGGCACAACATCATCAGAGATCCATGCCTGATTCATCTTGATGGAAAATCAAACATCCACATTATCTGTGGAAAGCCGGATGGGATTAGTCTGTAATACTCCTCCAAGCTGTGCCTGAAGGTTTTCCGCTCAAGAATAGCCCAGATATGACGCAGGCCTGCCTGGCAGGACAACACCTCTATTGCGTGTTTATCCAGCAGCGGGCCATTCGTCCAATTTGATACCCAGAAGTCTATTGGGTCCGAAACACATGCAAAAGACATCGGTGTTATACGCAGATTAGTATCGTGCACTCATGATCTTAGAGCTGATCTCTGTAGTGTTTGGATGTGATGACCTGCATTGCATGCGTTGGTGAGGTGGGTAAATCAAAGATTTGCCAGAGGTCCACCAATTAGCTTCGCCACCTGTCCATTCCTGCTGCCCGCTACGCCAACTTGGCACCTACTGCTGTACACTTCGCGTGATGTTGTTCCACCGTGACATTTGGGTAACAGTGAAGCAGATGCAACAGATTGTCTCCATTGTTCAATCAGCAAGGTCTCCATTTCCTGCATTTTACTCTCTTATTTGGGTGGGTTGAAGGAAAGTGCGGAGTTTTGTGAGTTTTGTACCGGGGATTCCCAGGAGGGTGTCCACCCAGTAACTGTTGTTCATTTTGATGGCCTTAATGCGAGGATCATGTGAGGAAATGCAGGCATCCAAGCACCTCATGTGAGAGATGAGCCTTGATTTCCCAAGCCTCTGGTCGAGTGGCACTAGCAAACATGATCTTGCCTCACTTCCGCGCCTCCTGCCTCAAATCCGCGCCAACCTCTTTCTAAGGCAGGGACACGTAACATCGGTGTCTAGGAATGCTCCTCCTCCTCCTCTCTCCTCTGCCACCGGCACAGCTTCAAACACAGCCCTGACTTGCCTGAGATGAATGGCATGCACGCTCCTGATAGCGATGCGCCAACCTTGCACTAGCACTGGACTCCCGAACCACTTCTAATGAAGACCAGATGAAAATGTGAAAATGTCGGCCTTGTGGATTTGACGGAGAGAAAGGCTCCGTGTCCTGCAATCTTTGTCCGTTCTCCCTCCAGCGCGCTGGCGGGAACCTATTGTTTCAGAGTGTCTCAACGATCGTCCTCCAAACTAAGATCAACCACAATGCTCATAGCTGACAAGTGCATTTGTCCGCACTGACCATTTTTGGTGGCTTCTATCTTCAAAACTGGCAAGGATGGGTGCAAGAGCTCTTTCACCTGCCGCCACTGTCGGTGTTCAACACCCTGATGTCGTACCGCTGCTTGTCCGGCCATGTGTCACTAGTCGTCCTGCTTAATGTGCATTGCCTGCTGCCACACAATCCGCTGGAGCATGTGGAGGGTGGATTTCCAGCGAGTTGCCACGTCAACAATGAGACTTGTTGTATTTTTTTTTTTTGAACGGGATGCCGAGCGGGAGACGCTGCCAACGGCAGCCATGCGGGAACGAATGACAAGGGTGCGAACGGCGGTGAGGGAAACTCAGAACCTCGTAGCCACTTCAGCAGGCAGTCCAGACCCGGTAGCTCTTTAGAAATTTCTGGACGACAAGGTTTCATGACATGGGCCAGTCAAGGATGTGCTCCAGCCTACAATCATAAGGGCGGCCTGCAGATTTGCGCCGTTAGTGCGCACACCACCTTGCCTGGCACAAGGTTCTTGTCACATCCATCAGCGCTCGGTTTCCGTTGCATTAGAGCCGTGCACAGCTCCTGACCTGTGGGTTTACGGTCTACGCAAGGCAGACTAATTTCAACCGGCCTGTGTGTCTCTGGGGCACGTGTATGCACCAGAGGACCTTGGGGAAAGAGTCCCTGCTCCATCCCTGGCGGTTTTGAAGAGCTGGCGCCGAGCCTGAGAGCCACCGTCACCCCCAGAGACCATCCACCCAGCTCACCAAGTGAGCTGTCAACAAGAGATATAGCGCCGGCCGGCTTACAGTCCATGTGTCGTTTGGTGAGATGGACTTTTCCGGACACAGATGCAGGACAAACGCGCTTGATAATTTTAGATGACTAACTGGCTGGCCATGGCAGGACGTGCTTTTCTGGCAAGAAATTCCTGCTCGGCATCTGGAAATGGGGGCAGCGAGAGCCATGACGTGGCTGAAACCCATCAGTGTCCACCAGACGGAAAGGCAACATTACCAGCCAAAAGCCTGGCAAATGCCGACATTCATGCTTTTGGCTTTGGGCATGGTTTGGGTTAAAGTGTTTCTTCTGTTTTCCCAAACCGAAGGACAGAAGGCTGGGCTGCTAGACTGGCGCTTTAAACAGCATGCAGTGTCATCAAACTGGCGGAAGTGAGAAGGGTAGGATGGGTTTCTGGTGGGGCTGTGGTGGTACTACTTCGACGACGTGGAGGCTGAAGCGGAGGCTGACCCTGGATCATTGACTCTGTAACGACATGTGCAGCATGAGGAACGCTTGAGGTTGTGCGTAGGAATGAGGAGGCGAGACAGAGGGTGTGACAGTGGTGGATGGCCCCATGGTGCGTCGGTCTGCCTTTTTTGGGCCAAGTTTCCCTCCATTTCAACTCATTGCATTCGCTGCAATTGACGAGCCATGTTGGTGGTGTGTATAATCCACTTAAGGTTCTTGCTCTAACTTATGCGTTTTCGGCAATGCGGCATATGATCATCGCTGGGTGAATCAGAGGCTTTGCTCAAATAAGCCCAGGCTTGATAGGAGTCCTTGACCTTTTTGAGACGGCGATCAGCGAGGAGCGGGGTTTGCGCTGACCGTGGCTGGCGGAAATCATATCAGCGACTTCTGGACCGCCCTCGCCAACCACTTTTTGTGTGGCGGGACCCGTATTGACACTACCTGGCTCCCCATACTTCATCCTCCTTCGTCCACTGATGAACGCTCGCAAGCAACATTCCCTGCGAAAAGACCAGATTGATCCGCAATGTCGTTCATCATCATCATCAATGCATCAAACAGAGGTGACGTTGGGTAGTCCATGACTTTCTGCATCCAGTAAGCTTGGTGGGCTACAATCAAGAGGCACTGCAAGGCGTTCCGACCGCCCGGAAATTTTTGCCGATTGACCGTCCTTCCTATCACCATCCTCTTATGCATCAGTAACTGGCGTCAGAGCAACTAAATCATGCCTCGGTGATCTTTTACATGCCTTCTGACCCCAACCGCATTTGTCATCAAAGAGGTCTTCAGAACAATGGATTTATGCCCAGCAGTGTGTGGGGTACATACGAGTTGACATTTGGCTGTCTTGCATGTTTGGAACGGGATAGCTGATGATGCTGGATGACGACATTATTTGTGGCCGTGACTGTGAGCCGAGGATGTAAGACTGGCTAGATGCAGGTTGCATTAACCATCTGAAGGACAGAATTGGCCGACGAAGTTCCGTTACTTAGATTCACAGGGCCCTGACCCAGCGATGACAGGCCTGACGGTCCGCAACTGACGATACCGCTGGCATGCGTTTTGTCGCCAGCACTGAAGGAGCGACCTTCTCTGGTACCTCTACCTCCATGTGCTAACCCCTCCCCCTCTTTGCTCGCATTACCACCTGGCATTCTTGCGCATCCAAGTTCAGAAAATAAAAAAAATTGAGAAGTAAGGAATAGTTTTGGAAAGTCCTCTTATTAAAAGTGACGGCAAATCGACAGCAATTCTCAAATCCTTCCTAATCAAAAACGAAAATTTGCGGGATTTCAAATTTAACTGCAGATGTTTCTAACAACAAATCTGGACTGGACAAAAGTCCAAAAAACACGTATCTTGTTATGTTTTGGTATAATTAAATGGTATTTTTTTTGGCCCTTTCAATTCAACCTTGTTGTGAATATAGAATTAGCTGTTTTAAGATTTACGTAGCTGCTGCTTCAAATGAACAATGCTGGGTGTGCAAAAGTCAAAACACGAACTGTTTATGTTTTTAGTATAATTAGACGTATATTTTTTTGCACCTTTCAATTCACCTGTGGTGAATATAAAAGAAATTGCCTGTTTTTAAGACTTACTAGATGCTGGCGTCAATGAACAAATGCTGGGTGCGCAAAAGAGTATCAAAAAACACGTAAACTAGTATTTATGTTTTTCGGTATAATAAACGATAATTTTTTGCACCTTTCAATTCACACTGTGGGTGAATATAGAATTTTGCTGTTTATAAAGATTTACGATATATCGTTTCGTCATTGAACAATGCCTGAGGTGTGCGAAAAGTCAAAAAACACGTAAACTGTTATAAGTTTTTAGATATAATAATGGTAAATTTTGCACCTTTCAATTCACCTGTGTGAAATATAGAATTCTTGTTTTAAGATTTTACGTAGATCTGCATCAAGGAACAGATCGCTGGTGCGAAAAAGACACAAACGAATAACTTTTATTTTTTTGTATAATAAACGTATTTTTGCACCATATTCAATCACCTGTGATGAATATATGAATTGCTGTTTAAGATTTACGTAGATGCTGCGTCTAATGAACAATGCTGTGGTGCTCAAAAGTCAAAAAACACGTAACTGTTATGTTTTGTGTATAATAAACGATATTTTTTGCATCTTTGCCAATTCACCTGTGGTGAATATAGAATTGCTGTTTTAAGTTTTTTACTAGATGCGCATAAATTTAAACAGTGCGGGGTGGGGCAAAAGCCCAAAAAACACTAACGGGAAATTTTTTTGGTATAAAAAAACCGATATTTTTTGCCCCTTTTAAATTTCACCTGTGATGAATAAAGAATTCCCTTTTTTAAAAGTTTTAATGTAAAATCTGCGCAATCCCAATGCTGGGTTGCGCAAAAGCCAAAAACACTAACTTTTAATTTTTTTCGTACGATCCCACGGTTTTTTTTGGGCAACAAAAAACCGTCTACTACAAGTTTGCTGGATTTTTAATTTAACTCCAAGGGGGATATATCAACAGTAAAGGGTTTTAAATGGGTAAAATTAAAAAAGGGAACACCTACCCGGAAATTTTAAAACGGGATAAAAAAAGGGGTTTTTTTTCCCAGCTAACAAAGAGACCTGGGAGTTACTAAAATGAAGTTGAACCAATATAAGTTTTAGGCTGCCCAAAAAACCAGGGAAAAATTTCAATAGCAAACTGTTAATAATAAAATATTCCACTACAATTTCTACACTAAAATCTTTGGGGAACTTTTTCCATGTTCTTTTTTAGATAAGCTTTTCTGTGTTCGCCCGCGGGGCCCCCCCCCCCCCCCCTTTCCCACCGCCGTGAATTTTCAAAGGGTAGATCGCTTTTTAAAATTTTCTAATAACTACATAAATCTTCAAATCTCTAATCAACCCAAATTGGGGAAAGGGTTTACAGCTAATATAGAAAGGTTTCTCTGGCAGAAATTTGAATAATTTCGCTGAGCTGTTTTGGGCCCCAGCAAGCGCAGGTCCATCCCTTAACGCTGAGAGACACGAGGTTTAAACCGGAAAAAGCGTTTTATGTAAAACGAGGTTTTTTGATTTATTTTTCCACCAATGCAACCCCTACACAACCCAGTCTGACCCTCGCACACAAAAACTCACCCCGCCTATTCTTTAAACTGATTTTTCCCGGCCGGGCCAAAATTTTCAGGAAGCGCCGAAAAAGGCGCGATCCCTTAAAAAGTTTTCACAATTTTAACCTTAAAAAATCGCATGATCGGAAATTTTTGATCACCATAAAAACCTTTGCCGGGTTTCAACTTTTTCGATAAAAAAACGTCAACACTAGTTAGCAAAACAATTTTTTATGCGGGAGGCCTTCTTGAAACCCTTTACACAATAAAGATCATTTTAGAACATCAACCCCCTAAACATCCATATAGGTTTTTTCTTTAATGAAGGAAAAAAAAAAATTTTACATCTCAGCCATGAAAATACTCACAAAACCCCCGCAATGAACTCGCCAATTTAAATGCTCTAAAAAAGAATATCCATGTATAATAAATCCAGTCAGAAAGACGTTTTTCAATAGCATTTAAATTAGAAAACCAACAAACCTAACATCGGCCGATAATGTTCCTCAAAGCAAGGGTTTCCAGCAGAGAGTACTAATCCTCCTCCTTTGATGAATAGGAAGGGACAAATGATCCCTCAGACAGCTAGCTTATAAAGAGCTATTCTGCCATCATGTGATTCTCATCACTTTCCACTAATTACCATTCAGCCTATCCTGCTGTAGCGACTCCGATCTTCCTACAATGGCGACGTTTACCATCTACACGCTTACTAAAACGCCGTGCCTGCTTCCGTTCTATTCCAAAAGATTTGAGTTAGCCCTGTTAGTAGTACTACATCAGCTTTTAAAATTTTTATAGCAGCAGACCTGTTGATTCTTATCTCACTGGCTGTCAGGTCTGTATGACTCATACAGGTCAGAGCAGAGAGCCCCTCCCTCACAGAATGCTTCTGTAGTGGAGGGGGGAGGAGGGCTCTGGCTTCTATGTCCATGCTGTCTGGATTAACCCTGTGTGTGCCTGCTTCCTCCTGCTCTCTACACAGAGAGATGTGACAGCAGTGACCCTGTGTGTTACTATAATCATGATGTGTCTGTGGAGCTGTCACTATAGTAATAGAACAGGTAAGGCATGTGAACAGTTCATGCTTTGCTGTACTAGTGACACATCCTGAGTATAGTAACACTTCACAGCTGCCCTGTGTCTGTTCTGACAATGTAAGCTAAGCAGGGGGTATAGGAACACTTGCATCCCCCCTGCTCTGGCTCCACACTCAGATCAGCCCTCTCCTGTCTCCTGACTGTGGAGACAGCAGCAAGAGCTGCAGCAGACCTAGGCAGGCACACACAGGGTTAACTCTGGCAGCAAACCCCCCCCCCCCCTCCTCCTTGCTGTATAGAAGTTATGGAGGAGAGCTTTCTTTGTGCTGCGGGGAGGGGGGAAGAGGGAGGAGAAGAGGCAGACAAGCTAGCACGCCCCTCAATTCAACTCCCAGCCACAGACAGAGGCTGAAAGCTTTTAATGAGACAACTCCTTTAAAGGCTAAGTTTTAGGAGTTTAACTAGGTAAATTACTCTTCTGTGTTGTGAACCTTAAGTATTTATTGAGAGTTGTTGCCGAATTATCTATTGGACAGGCCCTAGTCCGCACATATTTTTGTGTTGGGGCATTGATGGTATATATAGGCTAAGTTTGAATTGGACCAGAGGTCGATGTGAATATTTTGAAATAGAACCCAGTGGGTATGACTAATCCTCTGTCGAATTCCTGCAATGTGAGTAGATGGTTAACGGATGCGGAAGGGGTATTTTTGGAGAAAGAATTTTCATGCAGATATTTAAATACTCCATCTTTGAACACAATATTCAAAGAACTCAATCAAGCAAACAAATCCCACATTACATCAGGGTGGGAGATTTAATCACTGGAAAATTACATTAAAAACAGGATAGTCCCAAGGGATCTAAGGATCTCAATTGTACCAGCCCATAGATCACGGAATCCACCTCTTCTGGGTCAGGGGGAACAGGAGGCCACCCTATCCTCTATCCGCTTTATGACCCTTTTATTAGAAGAGGAGAAAAAGACCTTTGAGGTTACTGGAAGGAAATTACAGGAAATTAGTGAGATAGCATCAAAACTAAAGGGAAAAAACTGACTTTAACACAAAAGAACTGGAATTACAGGCTAATATTGAAAAGTTCACAAACTATTTGAAGGAACAAAAGCATAATCAATTGTAAAAGATCTCACGGAGTTCAAAAAAAAAGGGGTTTTCTTTTTTTCCCAAAAAAAAAGGGACTTGGGGGGGACAGAATCAGAAATGTTTTCCCATCCGACATTGACTTATCAGACCCCAGAACAAAAAAAAGGGCCCCAACGGGGGGGGTACAGATCCCCATATAGTCCCTAGGATCGGGGGAAAAAGGCCCCCAAGGAAATCGGGGAGACAACGAAGGGGAAGGGGAAAAGGGGGGAACCAAAATTTTTCAATCAGAATAAAAATTTCCCGGGAGAGCCACACTGGGGGAGGGGAAATGTTATCCCCATCCTCTTTCTCTTCTGGGGGGCTTTCTAGGGTTGGACGCCCTTCCCCCTTTTTTTGGGGAGGGGGGAAATTTCCATCCAAGAATAAACAGTATTCCCGGGTTTTTAAAAAATCTGTTGACAGAGTTTTGACGGGAGGATGAAATCTCATGTAAAAAAAAAGGGTCAATCATTTGTCCCGGGATGTACCCTTATGGAAAATTTAGGGATTGGTTTAAAAATCTTAATCTTTTCAGTAAAAATTTAAATTTGGGAAATGTTGGAAATGGGTCAAACTCTGAAGAACTAGGGATGTGGGGAATTTTAGAATCTTTGCTGGATGAGAGTAAAGGGGGTATATTTAAGGTCCCCTTTTCCCCCTGTAGGAGAAAAGTGGTTAAAAACCCCCCGGGGTCCAGTTTTAAAAATAAAAACAAAAGGGGGAAAGTAAAAGGGAAAGGGCTTTTGAAAACATTCAACGGGAAAAGGGAAAATGGTTGACGGGGAGTAATCTTTTCTAAAAATTGAATATCTGGCCTAAAGAATTTTCAAATTGATAAATTCATTACAAACAAAAAAACTGAAAAAGGGGGGAAACCGGGTGACCCAAAAAACTTTTCCGGATTTAGGGAGATGGGGTTTAAAAATCTTGAAAGAAAAAGAAGGGTATGCCATTTTGAAAAGTGTTCCACAGAAATGTTTTTGGGGGAATTAAAAAAACCCTAAAATACGCATTAAGGGGAAAAAATTTATTGCCAAAAGGGGGGTGAAATTTTTGAGTGAAGCGTTCTAAGAGCGACGGCAAATCATTGGGGTCAACTAAAACACAAAATTATTTGAAACCAAAAACCCAAACTCCCCCTGCTATTTAAAAAAGGGGACAACGTTTTAAAAGACCCTGCAGGCTCTGTGCCGCCCGGAAATCGCTTTTTTTTAACGTGATTCGTTTCCCCAAGTAAATTTGGACCGAATTTTATTTTTTTCCCCAGAAACTCGGCGAAAATGACCGAACCCAATTTTTTAGGGAAATTTTGTCCCTCTCTAGTTTGTCAATTTTCATCTGGGGGGAAGTGGATGGCTTAGTCAAAACCAAACAAAAACCATTAGGGTTTCTGAACAACACACCCCCCTGGATGACAGCGGGGAGTTGTGGCTCACCGACTGACCCCTGCTGCGAAGTCCCCCTTGCTGTGCTGCGGGCCTGGGCCTCTCCCGGGAAAGTTTTTGCCCCTGCCAAATCGAAGGGGGAAAAGCCCCCCCACCTCTTGTCGACAAACTGTTTGTTCTAAAATTACAGACACTGTTTGATGAAGATATCTGCATATGATAAAAAAAACCCGTATTTTACCCAAAGAAACCCAGTAACAAGCTTGGTAAACCCCGGAAAAATTTAAATTTTTGCTCCACAAAAAGGCCCGGGAAAAAATTTAAATTGCCTGTGCCCCTTTTAAAAAAAAAATTTTTTGTATTTTACTGAAAATAAAAACACAAACGGCCCTTTAAATTTAAACCTTTTTGGTTATGAATTTTGTTACAGGCCAAAAGGGTTTTTTTGGCGGTGAAAAAAACGTTTTTTTAGTGACCACAAAAGCAGAAAAACGCTTTAAATTTAAAACCCCGGGTGTAAATTTGGGAAAAAAATTGACAACCAAAAATTACCAAACTTTGTAAAGGTTTTTAAAATGGCGTGTATTTTACGGTACACAACAACAGAAAAACCTTTTAAAATTTAAACCCTTCCCGGGTTTTGAATTAGCTTAGGTAAAATGTTTTTTTTTTTGGGGGGAAAAAGAAAGTTTTTTTAGTGACCACAACAGCAAAAACCCCTTAATTAACCCCCGGATGAAAATTGTGCAAAAGAAATAAGCTGCCACAATTACCCGCTTTTAGGTGGGAAAATGAAGGGGTTTTTAAATTTCACAACAAAGAAAAACTTGAAATTTTAAACCCTTTGGTTATAATTATGCACAGTTTAAAAAGTCCTTTTTTTGGGAGTGAAAAAAAACGTTTTTTTTAAAAGACCACAACAGAGAAAAACGCTTAATTAACCCCCGGGTGTAAATTACGGGAAAAGAAAAATTGGGCCCAAAAAATTTCCAGTTTTTAGCGTTGTTAAAATGGCGTGTATTTTACGCTACACAACAAACCCGAAAAAACTTGTAATTTTAAACCCTTTGGTTATGAAATTTTGCCCATAGGGAAAATGTCTTTTTTTGGGGGTTTAAAAAGAACGTTTTTTTAGGGGAACCCCAAAAGCAGAACAACGCTTAATTTAAACCCCCGGGTGTAAATTGCCAAAAAAAATTTTGCAACCAAAAAAATTTCCCGCTTTGTATTTTGCAAAAAAGCCGTGTTTTTTACGCTACACAACAAAAAGAAAAAAATTTGTAAATTTAAACCCTTCCCGGGTTTTGAAAATTTTTGCTACAGGGAAAAAATTGTATTTTTTGGTGGTGGAAAAAAAAACTTTCTTTTACGACCCCAACAGCAGAAAAAACGCTTAATTAACCCCCGGGTGTAAAAATTTCGCAAAAGAAATATGCTGCCAAAAAAAACCCAGTTTTTAGCGTGTTAAAATTTGGGGTGTATTTTTTCGTACAAACAACAGGAAAACTTGTAATTAACCTTTTTGGGTTTTGAATTATGGGACAGGTTAAAAAGTCCTTTTTTTGGGAGGGAAAAAGCGGGTTTTTTAAATGAACCCCCAACAGCCGAAAAACGCTTTTAAATTTAAACCCCCAGATGTAAAGTGCGCAAAAGAAATTGGGGCAACCAAAAATTTAAACCTCTTTTGTAGGGTAAAATGGCATGTATTTTACGGTACACAACAAAAAAAAAAACTTTTTTAATTTAAATTCGGGTTAGAATTTTGCGGGAGGCAAAATTTTTTCTTTTGGGGGGAAAAAGAATGTTTCTTTTTGTGACCCCCAAAAGGGAGAACAAACGTTAAATTTTAAACCCCTGGATGTACATTGCGCAAAAGAAATTTTGCGCCCCAAAAATTTCCAGCTTTGTAGCGTGTTAAAATGGCAAGTTTTTTTTTACGGAACACAACAACAGAAAAAATTTTTTTAATTAACCTTCGGTTAAGAATTTTGCTTTCAGGAAAAATTTTTTTTTGGCAGTGAAAAAGAATTTTTTTTAGTGACCCCAACAGCAAAACAACGCTTTTAAATTTAACCCCCTGAATGTAAATTTGGGAAAAAACATGCTGCCAACAAATTAACCCCTTTTTAGGTGTTAAAATGACATGTTTTTTTCGGTAACAACAGCAGAAAAATTGTAATTAACCTTCGGTTAAAGAAATTTTGTTTCAGAAAAATGTCTTCTTTTGGGGGTTTAAAAAGAACGTTTTTTATTTGTGACCACAAAGCCGAACAACACTTAATTAACCCCTGGATGTAAATTGGGACAAAAGAAATGAGCAACCCAAAAAAAAAGTGGTATTTGGATTGTAAAAACGCTGTTTCTTTAAAAAGAATACAACAGGGAAAAGGTTAGTCACCCTTGGATAACAATGGGGCTGAAGAAAAGAAACCCGATAGCATTAAAAAAGTTATGCAGCTGCAATTTGGGGCACACTGGACTTTTAGTTCCAATACCCCACAAAATCAGAATTAAAAAACGTAAGAAAAAAAAACAGTCTCTGAACAAGCTGGACAACCCCCCAAAAATCGCTGTATAAAAAAAGTTCTTTGTAAGAGATATCCTAAGCAGCTGTAAGGAGCACCTTCCCCAATCGGTACAGTTTAGAGCGGTAAGAAACTCCCCGCGTCGCGCCCCGGATTAAAAGTTTCAGTGACGTCACAGACTCCCGCCGGTCTCTGATTGGCTTCATCTCTGCACATGTCATGTAGGCTATACCCTTCTTCCTCCCAGAGTTCTTTGCCCCATGTAACGCCATGTGCTCGCAGTCATTTTATCAATCAAAAGCACGCTTCGTTCAAGCGAAGTACCCCAAACTTCGACTTTGTTCCGAACCGAAGTTTTCCTGAAATTCTAAACGAAGTCCACTTCATTAGAATCAATTCGCCCATCTCTAAGTATATTGTTATTGTCCAAAACACAGATAGTTTCAATGTTTTGTCCCAATGTACTTATTGTCGCATGCATTTTACCCCGTGCAATCGACGGGGCTCATCAGGGACCACACAGACTGAAACACTATCAATTGTTTGTGATATGCATAGAGCTGCTATATAATCATTAAACAGATTTTTATACGTTAGCAAAACATGTATGATGCAGTAGGCCTTCTTGTGAAACCCTTTACACAATAGAGATCATGTTAGAACATCAACACCTATCATCCATAAATGATGCTTCTTTAAATGACAGAAATTAACAACTTTTACATCTCAGCCATGATATACTCACAAACCCCTGCATGTACTCGCCAATGTCAAATGCTGTAAAAAGAGAATATCCATGTATAATAAATCCAGCCAGAAAGACGTTTTTCAATAGCATTTAAATTAGAAAACCAACAAACCTAACATCGGCCGATAATGTTCCTCAAAGCAAGGGTTTCCAGCAGAGAGTTCTTATCCTCCTCCTTTGATGAATAGGAAGGGACAAATGATCCCTCAGACAGCTTGCTTATAAAGAGCTATTCTGCCATCATGTGATTCTCATCACTCTCCACTAATTACCATTCAGCCTATCCTTCTGTAGCAACTCCGATCTTCCTTAAATGGCGACGTTTACCATCTACACGCTTACTAAAACGCCGTGCCCGCTTCCGTTCTATTCCAATCCATTTCCGGTCATGGATATTATAAGAAGGTGTGACACCCTTGCTGTATTGTCACCGTGGACTGGTTTTATTTTTGACCTTATACACCGACCTTATAAGCGAGAATATAATGTGTGAGTGGATATAGATCTAATTTTATATGTCTATGTTTGTTGTTTTGTCCCCCCCCCATTTATAGCCAGAGTTTTGCACACTTTGGCTGGAATATGCCCCCATTTATGTAAGGTGTATAATCGGACGGTTACCAATAGCAGGGCCCTTGATGTAGGACAGATGCAAGGCTTTTCCACCATCTTAGAATGAGCAATAGATTTAACATGACTACGTTAGGGCTAAGTGACTTCTATTTATACAGTAATAGAAGCGCACACATTCGCAGGGCTGAGGGAAGTATCTATTCGCCCTGAATGGGTCCTCTTTTTAGGAGTGCACATGACCGGAAATGGATTGGGATAGAACGGAAGCGGGCACGGCGTTTTAGTAAGCGTGTAGAAGGTAAACGTCGCCATTATAGGAAGATCGGAGTTGCTACAGAAGGATAGGCTGAATGGTAATTAGTGGAGAGTGATGAGAATCACATGATGGCAGAATAGCTCTTTATAAACAAGCTGTCTGAGGGATCATTTGTCCCTTCCTATTCATCAAAGGAGGAGGATAAGAACTCTCTGCTGGAAACCCTTGCTTTGAGAAACATTATCGGTCGATGTTAGGTTTGTTGGTTTTCTAATTTAAATGCTATTGAAAAACGTCTTTCTGACTGGATTTATTATACATGGATATTCTCTTTTTAGAGCATTTGACATTGGCAAGTACATGCAGGGGTTTGTGAGTATATCATGGCTGAGATGTAAAAGTTGTTAATATCTGTCATCTAAAGATGCATCCTATATGGATGATAGGTGTTGATGTTCTAACATGATCTCTATTGTTTAAAGGGTATCACAAGAATGTCTACTGCATCATACATGTTTTGCTAGTGTATAAAAATCTGTTTAATGATTATATAGCAGCTCTATGCATATCACAAACAATTGATAGTGTTTCAGTCTGTGTGGTCTCTGATGAGTCCCGACAATTGCACGGGGTGAAACGCGTAGGACAATAAGTACATTGGGACAGAACATTGAAACTATCTGTGTTTTGGACGATAACAATATTCTATTTGTAAGAGCATAGGAAACTGTAATATAGAGGATAGTAAATACATTGGGAACAGAATATTGAAATCATATGTGTTTTGGATATAACATACCATCTCTAAGAACATAGGAATTGAAATACATACGAGACATCTGGATGTTATTTAGACGATAGAGAGACATTAGTTGGGGTCGCCCTTATCGGGGCGGTTGCTCCAAATATATATATATATATATTTTTTTTTGTAGGCTTCTATGGGTGGATATAAGATATAGGAATAGTTTTAATTGTTATTTATTAAAGGGGTTGTCTCGCTACAATGATTGGGTTTTAATTAAAAGATCTTTAAAAAACAAGCAGCTTTGCAATATATGTTCAAATTTCAAATGTCCTACTGATTTTGAGTTAGCCCTGTTAGTAGTACTACATCAGCTTCTAAAATTTCTATAGCAGCCGACCTGTTGATCCTTATCTCACTGGCTGTCAGGTCTGTATGACTCATACAGGTCGGAGCAGAGAGCCCCTCCCTCACAGAATGCTTCTGTAGTGGAGGGGGGAGGAGGGCTCTGGCTTCTGTGTCCATGCTGCCTGGATTAACCCTGTGTGTGCCTGCTTCTTCCTTCTCTCTACACAGATAGATGTGACAGCAGTGACCCTGTGTGTTACTATAATCATGATGTGTCTGTGGAGCTGTCACTATAGTAATAGAACAGGTAAGGCATGTGAACAGTTCATGCTTTGCTCTACTAGTGACACATCCTGAGTATAGTAACACTTCACAGCTGCCCTGTGTCTGTTCTGACAATGTAAGCTAAGCAGGGGGTATAGGAACACTTGCATCCCCCCTGCTCTGGCTCCACACTCAGATCAGCCCTCTCCTGTCTCCTGACTGTGGAGACAGCAGCAAGAGCTGCAGCAGACCTAGGCAGGCACACACAGGGTTAACTCTGGCAGCACCCCCCTCCCCCTGTATAGAAGTTACGGAGGAGGGGGGCGTGGCCTGAGCAGGGATGTGAGAAGACGTAGGTTGTGGATTCTCCTGGTTTGAGCTCCGTTACGCGGCCCAATTAAACCCATTTCTGGTGGTAATTCTCCCTGGACCTACACACCAGTGCTCCTCGGATCGAGAGCTACATCTGGACACCAAAACCAGCTTCCTAGCTACAATAGAACCCGAGTTCTGACCCGAAATCTCCAGCCCGCGGATAGACAGAGTGAGTCGGCGCCATCTTCTCCCTGAGGGCCTGAAGCGCGGCCGCCATTACGCCGTCCCTCCTAAGCCATCCTTTCACTCTGCTCGGGATCACTAGTTGCGGATCTCTCCCGGACAACCCCTGATCCCCTCCTGCAAGACCTACCTTGGGACCTGACGAGACGCTGCCGCTGCTTCCCCGGCCGCTCCGTGCGCAGATAGTACCGCCGCGTCGGAACTGAAATTCCAGTGCTGCAGCCTTCCTGTACTGCCGGAGCTTGCGGTCCTGCTCGGTGAGTGCCGCCGACCTCGCGTCTCCACTCGCAACGTCTCACAGCTGGGGACTTCCCTCCACTAAAGTCCTCAGCCTGCGCGGCAGCAGTGGAATCACGATCCCTCCGAGGCGGCAGGCACCAGCGCTTGTTTTCCCCCTGCGCTGACGGCTGCAGATACAGTGTCAGCCATTCACACCTGACATCTAAAGCCCCTAGGTGGCCGTGTTCATTCACCTAAAGTCAGCGCTGTCTAGTGCAATTCCCCCTCTGATGCCGACCTGTGCCCACACAATTTGAATCGAGGGGCCAGCCTGGGAGAGCCCAGGATCACTAGTTTTCCTCAGACACTGACTTTCTCTGTTTGGTGGAGGGGAGCCCTGCAAAGCGGGCTCGTGACTACTAATTTAAGTCCCATATCTGACCTCCTACACTGGTGCTGCTGGGACAGGGAAGGGTGCAGGTGCGTCCGGTGTTTAGGGGTATCACACAGTGACTCACCCATCGCATTCCCCTTCCCCCTCCCCCCCGAGGAAAAGAGGCCATACCAACAGGTGGGACTGATACTCCGCCCCTTCCAGACAGTTGCCAGCCGATTCTTTCCTCAACTTCCCTGACCTAGGGTCAACTACGCTAGCCATAGTCCACTGATCTAGTCCAACAAGGGCTGTATAGTGCGGACTCTGCTATCGAGGCTCCTGGATCCTTGATAGCAACCTGCCTCCTACTCCACGCATCTGCCGCTCAGATTTCCTCACCCCTAGTCTCAGGATTGTAACCTCGGCACAACCCTCTCTGTGCTTGGACCCTTATATTGTCCCAGCGCCATAAAACCGGCTCTCCCCTCCATTTCTGGACTAAACGCAGGTGAGCTCCCAAGTCGCCTTCAGCTCGACAGGATCACAGAGTTATCACGCCCTATATATTGAAGATACCTGTAAGGTGGACACTGGTAGTCACAAAACCTCCCACCTCTCGTTAACATTCACTAACAGACCCTTGAGAACCTATCACGCTGTTCAATACCATTTAAGGTACAGCATTCGACTGGGCGGCGACCACCCTTTACAACAAAGGAAAGAAAGTAAAGTGTGCTTAGCATAAAAAAAAAAAAAGAAAAGAAATAAATAACAAAAAAGAAAAAAGGGGGGGAGTGAACACCATTGACCACTCATATATACCAGCAAGCGTATTCGTCACCCTTCCCTCCCTTACCTGAGTCCATTCAGCATAACAGTATTGGAGTACCCCCTCAAAGAAAAATCCCAAAAAAGACTCAACCCTCCAAGCTCCCGAGTTCTTTCTCTTCTTCTTCTCGTTGCATCTCAATCAGTTAAAAAGGTCTCCAATTTCTTCCTGCCTCTCCCTCCCCCCCCCCCCCCCCGACAAGGGCTGAATCGGTGGACCTGGACCACAAGACCCATCGAAGCCCGGACCATCACCACAGCCTCCCCTCCATCAAATGTTTTGCCTGCCTTCCATACTACTCTTTGATCCGAATTAAAAGAAATGATTATTGGATCAGAAGCAGATATACAATCTATCGAGACCCGCACAGAACATATTGAAGGAAAATGTCTGACTGTGCAAAATCCCACAACGCTCTGATAGATCCAATATCCAATTAGAGGAGGAAGTACAAACGACCTGACAAACAAAGTAATGATCTGGAGACGGTTTTTTCCCCGCCGAAATAATTTAGAATTCGTGGGATACCCCGAATCCCTTTCTCTGAAGCCCAATTCAAATACGTATCTAATGTACCTCATGTCCTTTTCTGCCCAAACCGCTTCTACCCAGAGCACATAATGATCGTATACACCGTATCCCCAATACAAGAAACTTACCTGCTCATGTTCCACGAGACACATTGCCAGATTCCATTTCTCAATGTCAAAAGGACTTCCTTCGTTCCCTCCGCAGGTTAATAATTCCTCCCTGAGCGCTTTCCAATGCCATCTCCATATTCCCGATCTCTCAGGCGGCCACCATGTTACGGAGGAAGGAGTTTTCATCCATATCACCAATACTTCGCGAGATCGTGAAATCCAGTATAGATGGGGCTTCCCAGAGATTTGATCGTGCACCAGTGATGTACACATTCACCTGCAACTCTCTTTCCTTAAGAGCTTCCCCCTCCTCAAGTCTTTGAACCCTCATCTCCTCTGAGAACAACCGCCAGCTCGAAATAAACAAATCCGTCCGGAGATATTACAGCCCCTTTGGTCAGTACAAAGCTACCCGTTCCCAATCCTTTGAAGCAAGAATAATCTCCAAACCATCTCCTTAACTGTCCTACATTAAGGAGCTATACCCGGAGAAATTCCACTTCTCTCCTTGTTTATTTTTCCCTGATATCTGTCCCCAGCAGAGTCAGGCAGGACTTGGCCCTCTTAACTTTTTCCTTATATCAGGAAAGTACTATGATTCTGAAGCATTCACTCAATGTCTGCCACTTCACCGTTTTTCCCTTGTTCCCGAATCTTTAAATGTGTCTCGTAGTGTATAAGTGGCCCTTTCAGATCCTCACCAGATGAGTCGATTATTTTATTACTAGCCGAATGCATCGCTCAATTCTATCGTTTTAGTATAATAGAGTCTGTTTAAATTTCTTACATATAATGTGAGGGGCTTGAACTCCCCTCAATACATTCCTATTCTTTGAGGGATCGATTACTAAAACATCGCAGACAAGTTATCTGTCTTTCAAGAGACCCACCTGAGCACCGTAGAGGAACACGTTAGATTGAAACTCAAACACTTCCCGTTATTTTTCAAGCCCACTCATCGAAAAAGAAAAGCAGGGTCGATTTTATTCAGAAGTTCCGTCACATTCTCGTCTTTCCATCAAACCATTCTAATGACCCGAAAGGTCGCTTTATTATTCTAGTATGTACCATAAATTCTAGACCCTACACTCTAACAACCTATTTATGCCCTAACGAAAAACACATTCCTTTTTTTATCAAAGGAGTTTAAACAAGCGAGGGATTTTTAGAAGAGGGGGCTTAATCCAATGTGAAGACTATAACCTTGTGCTTGTAAACGACATAGATAGATCCTGAATTAAGAAAGTCTGTCAGAACCTCCATTCCTATTATTTTGAAGAGGAATTACATGATTCATGGCTTTATCTACACAAGTCGAAAGAGACTATTCCTTTTCACTGCTCTAAAATGTCTTCTCTCGTATATATATCTAATTTGATAGACATAAAAATAATCTTAATCAACTTCTGCAACTAATATTGATATATCACCTGGTCAGATCACGCCCCGTAGATATGTGTATAGAAATTGTCCTCCCTAACTTCCAAGAATTCATCACCATGCGATATAAAATAACTACCTCCTTTAAAGACCCAACAACGTAGCTTTTATCAACTCACACCTAAAACTTTTTTCATTTTAAAATGTTGCCAACTCATCCCCCGACAGTTTTGGTCTGGTGTACACATCAAGAGCCTTATCAGGGGATTTTACCATCCAACTGGCTAAGTAGGGAAAAAGGAAAAGACATTCACTTTTAGATGATTACTAGAAAATCTGAGAAAGCGACTCAGATTATCAGAAAGATCCTCATCCAAGTAAAAAAGCACATGAGAGATAAAAGAGTTAGCTGAATTGAATGAACAACCTTAGATCCATATACCTTCAGAAATACGAATTTAACTACTAAAATAAAAGGCAATTCTACCTCAAGGTGTTAAACCCAGTCAAATCCGCAAAAAGGATTAAATCTCAAAAACACTTTCTAAATCTCACACGACCTAACCTCTGCTACAGGATTCCAAAACTATTAACCCAATAGAAAAATTGATGCCAATACTTCGCAGAATACTATTCTAACTCTATAACTAAGTGTTCAGAGAGTTATACCCGAGCCAGCTAAACCATATATAAACTCCATAATCTTTCTCAATCAATTCACCTCCCTACCTAGACCCTTTACAACTAAATGACTTAAACAAACCTTTTCGATATCAGAAGTCCAGAAAAGCCATCCATATTACAAAACAATTAAGCTCCTGGCCACCAGATGGCTCTCCAATGAATTTTACCAAGTTTTCTCATGCATCCAGACCTCCCACCATACTTCCCCTTGGTAATGACATTGCTCTGAGGTCATCACTTGAAGGCACTTCACAAAGGACACCATTACCACTAAGCCCGAATCCTGGTAAACCCTTAGACCTGTCCCACAATTATAGACCCATCTCACTATTGAACACCGACATTAATACTATTGCCAAAATTCTAGCCTTACAATCAATAATATCCTACCCTCTTCATTCACAGTTGACCAAGTCGGTTTTTAGGGTCCCGGGCAGTCAAGGGCCAGATACTCAACAAATGACGTAATTTGGACCTTTGTCCATATCGTCATGCTCCTCCTCTGAGATGATCGCTCACTTAAACACTTGACGCCTAAAAAGCTTTGACCGGGATGAATTTGGATTGTACGTCCGGTCAGTGTTAGAACGTATTTTGGCTTTTTCAGGCTTTCTACTAGATCGCAATCATGGCCTTATAACTGTCCATCTGCTCAAGTTTTGCTCATTCTGGACTTTCTAACATCCCACTTTCGATATCACTAATTGTACCCGTCAGGAGCTGTTCCCTTTTCCCCTTTAATTTTCATTTTAATGCATTGGAAAACCTCTTGCAGAAATATATTAGAACAGAAACCACTGCAAAACACTGGGCTTAACAGTTAATAAGGTCCATCATAAAATTAGTTCCTGTACGCAATGACGTGCTATTAATTGTCACAAATCCAACTTCCTTGATTGTAGAAATTCTTAACCTCCTTAAACAAAAATTTTCCTCCTCTCATTTTATAAGTTAAATGCCTCTAAAACTTACAATATTCCCAGTAAATAACACCTACTCTCCGCCCAAAAAAACCTCTCAAATCTCTTTGGTTTTAACTTGTCAAATGCTTTATCACATATTTACAGGGATTAAGGTCATTGCGTCTTCGTCCAGACCTTAGAGAACAATTACATGACCCTACATGATATCATATAGAATCCGAATCAAACGTATATCTGCCCTAATTTTATCCTGGGGGGCTAGAATAAATGTTTACAAAATGTCCCTCCTTCCAAATATTTAATTATTTTGCAGGTCAATTCCCATATCTGATCCCGCCATCTATTCTTTGTAAATTGGCAAAAACTCGCTATCATAAAATTCATATGAATGAGTCGCAGACCCAAGGATCAAGAAAGACACTCTGTTTTACAGACATGACCAAGGAGGATAGGCAGTCCCAAACTTTGGCAGTTTACAACGAAGAGCAATTCTCATGAACAAGCCTTTTTTCTGTGACGTCCTCACATACATTACCTTGGCCCGCAACTTTGAATCCTCTTCCTTCACCCCTCGTTGTAGGTAATAGGCAACCACTTATTTAGCATCACTGCAATGTTTGCCCACTTTCCAGAAGCCAGGTTTGCAATCACTGACATATCTATTTAAGATATGGTCTAAAAATATTGCATAACACACTCTTGGGTCCTCCCTTAATATAAAGATATTCCACATGTTGCACTCAACTGCTGGAACATAAAAAAGTTTTCTTTCCATTATGGTAAAAATAAAACATATCTTCATTGGATCAACTCTTCAAGGGCCCACTTTCTATTCTTTCTCCTACTATCCGCATCCTTCCAGCTCCCGATCAGACTACATATCCCTTTTTTTCTACTCAGCTATCCGTCCAAAACCCCACTCCACTCCAAGGACTTACCGGCCCCAACCACCCCCCTCCGACGTCAGTTTTTTACAATTATTCTTTAGTGGGAAACTCGTCTTGGTAATGGTCTTTCCTTGATCTTCAACTGATTCTGAAGTTGGCCAAACCTACAAAATTCCCCGGCCATACCTTAAATGGAAAAGAACTCAACTAACTGCTTTCTAAGACCATGGCAACAAGCCTTTCCCTCCCCCGCAGATTTATCTAAATTTCCAACCATTACAGAAACTATCCATAAAACACAGCTTAGAAGTGGTTTCTGCCTGCCTACTAAGAGCGCACATTACATCCTAAAAGCACAAGCTCGTTCAGACTTACTGATTGGAAGGTTGTGGCAACAAGGTACGATGCTTCCAGTTTTTGGGGGGTTCCCCCGTTATAAAAAATCTATGGCTCTCAAAGCGACGCTGCGCTGTCCGATACGTCCTACAACTCCAGTCCTCCTAACACCGAACAAGCGTCCTTAATATACGGTTATAGCTGAATCCCTCCTACCTTACACGGACTATTTTCTTCATACTCTTTATTGCAACTAGGACAACAAACCGCCTCCAGATGGACAGACCCATCTCCTCCCTCCCTCCTCATAGGTAAATCGCCGTATAAACTTAATGATCATGTGAAACAAGCTAGTAGACTCCCCTGTTATTTGTCACAAAAAGAAGGAAACTCTGGGAACCATGGATAAACTCTAAACATTATATCTGCAAGTTCATTAGCTTAGAGCTTCATCTCTCCGTCGCATTTCCACACCTTCCTCTGCTCTCTTGGAACCAACCTACTACACAGAGACACATACATTTTTTAGTTCGTTTAGATACTTTTTGAACGTAAGATGCTTCATTCTCTCCTTTGTTTCTAACAAAACAGACTGTTTTTTTTTTTTTTTTTTAACACTAGCTATTGCAACAGTAAATGTTCTTTAGGATATGTTTTTTTTTTTTAAATAACAGATTCCTGTAATTCATCTTTTAAAAATTGAATGCATTCACATTGTGGTTTAATGATATAGGTGTAACCTTTATCTCTTTTACAAAACATGTTTGAAAGAAGTTATGGAGAATCTTTCTGTGTGCTAAGGAGGGGGGAAGAGGAGGATAAGAGCCTCCACAGCAGCCCCCGCATCAACCACACCCATCACGACAGAGGCTGAAAGCATATAAAGAGACACCGACCAATGATAAAAGCAAAGTTTTAGCGTTTAACTATGTAAATTACTCTTCTTGTTTGTGAACCTTAAGAATTTATAGAGAGTTATTTTATATGCCGAATTAACTAAATGGACATGCCCATAGGTCCTCAACAACAAAGTTAAATGAGTAGGGGTCAAATAAGAATATATACTGGCTAAGTTTTGAATAGGACCATGACAGTGTCAGATGTAATATTTGTTGAAATAGAACCCATTGGTGGTAAAATGGCTTAATTCATCTGTCAACTTCCAGCAATTGATTAAATGGTTAAACGATGCGGAAGGGGTATTTTTGAGAAAGAATTATCATGCAGATAATTAAATACTCCAACTATTGAACACAAATATTCAAATAACTCAATCAGCAAACAAATCCCACATTACAAGTCAGAGGTTGGTAGATAAAAGAACACAGAAAATTACATTAAAAACTGTATAGTCCCCAAGGAATCTAAGGATCTCAATTAGTACCACCAATAGATCACGTTAATCCAACTCTATGTTAAGTGGTAACAGAAAGGCCACCCTATCCTCTAATCCGCTTATGACCCTTTATTATAAGAGGAGAAAAAAGACCTTTGAGGTTACTGAAAGGAAAATTACAGGAAATTAGTGAGATAGCATCAAACTAAAGGTAAAAAACTGACATTAAAACAAAAAGAACTGGAATTACAGGCTAATAATGAAAAGTTCACAACTATTTGAAGGAACAAAGCAAATCAATTTTGTAAAAGAACTCACGGAGTTTCATGAAAAAAAAGAGCATTCGTTTTCTAGATAAGGTACATTGGGCGGACAGAATCAGAAATGGTCTTCATCCGACATTTGACATATTCAGACACAGACCAAAGAAAGGAGCTATACCAAAGTGGGGGGTACAGATCCCCCCATAATAGTACTAGGATCAAGGGAAGATGACCCCGCTGTATCAGGGAGACAACGAAGGGAAGAGGAAGAGGGAACTTTAAATTCATCAGATCAAAATTCAGAGGAGCCACACTGGGCGGGATGAAAATGTTATGCCATCCTCTTTCTCATCTGGGGCGGCGTCTATGGTAGGACGTCTTCCTCCTTTTTTGGAGGGGGGACCTCCATCCAAGAATCAACAGTAGCTTCCCAGGTTATAAATCTGTCTGACAGAGTTTTGACGAGATGAAATCTCAGTGTAAATAAAGGTCTATCATTTGTACCGGATGTACCCTTATGGAAATATGATTGGATAAAAGATCTTAATCTTTTCAGTAGAAAATTAAAGTGGAATGCTTGGAAATGGGTCTAAACTCTGAAGAACTAGCGGATGTGAGAATCTTAGAATCATTGCTGGATGAGAGTGAAAAGGTATAATTTAAAGACCCTTTTTCCACCTGTAGGATGAAAAGTGTAAAAACCCACCTTCACAGATAACAATATATGACATATTCTGAAAAGTTAGTAAAGTGAAGCTATTGAGAACATTCAGACAGGCAAGGGAAAATGGTTACAAGGAGTAATCTATCTAGAAATGAATATCTGCTCTGAAGAATCTCAAATCTGATGAATTAATACTATCAAACACTGACAAAGGGGGTAACCAGGTGATCCAAAAACATTCGGATTATAGGAGAGATGTTTTAAAATCTTGAAAGACAAAAAGGGAATGCCATTTTTCGAAAAGTGTTTCCTACGGAAAATGTTTTTGGGGAAATAAAAAACAAATCCTATATAACAGCATTAAAGGAAGAATTGATTGACAAAAGGGAGTATAATTTTAACTTCCCTAAAATATCCTCGCCTGGCGACTTTCATGGACAACCGAAAGTACATAAGGGAATTAAATCCCTAAAAATGTAGACCCATTGTGGTCAGGCAATTGATTGCCTGAACACAGAACTTAGGACTGTACATAGACGCAGGAATGACTCCATCCATTTGTGTTGGCGCTACTTCATATATACCGAGACAGATGGATCTCCTGCATAGGTAGAAGACATCACAATATAGGAAGGGTTTCTTTTGTGTAGCATAGACACGAGGCACTTATAGCTCAATCCCCCATCAAGTTAGCCTTAGAGCAATGAAATTCTCCTTTCTTCCCATAGTTATCTTTTTGCAGTCGCACACTAATTTTTTGTTGGACTTGCTACGGTTTGTTTCTCACACATAAATTATTTTTATTTAACGGAGTTCCTCTACCACCCTCATGGACACGGCCATGGGGAAACCCTGTGCACCGATGTATGCAAATTGCTCATCCTGGGCAGGTGGTGAGAGGAATATAGTATACTCCGATGAGTGTGAGGAATTTTCCATCAATGTATCTCCTATGGGGGTTGGTACAATTGATGATGTTATCATCATTTGGACCGGGACCAGGTGAAAAGTTTTAGGGCCGCTTTGTATGTAGAACATCTGAAATGTAAATAACATTGGCCTTAAATGTTACATCTGAATGTATTGTGGAGGAGTTATGTTTTTTGGACATCCTCATAAGGAAAAGTATGGATGTGGACACCATCAAACAAAAGCGTATAGGAAGCCAACAGCAGGGAATAGCCCTTCTCAGATGGGAGAGTGCTCATCCCCTCTCCTCCTGGAGAAAAGGAATCCCCAAATGCCAGTATATTCATTAGACGTAACTGCTCTACCCCCATGCTGAATTTAAAAAAGAAGCTGATGATCGAAAAAAGTGATTTAAGAGAACATGGTTATCCAGGAAAAATCTCTCAGAGGCATACAACTATGCCCTAGAAGTGATAGAAAGGGTTATTAAAAACCTATGAAAAAGACGAGATGAACGAAGGTAAGTAAATCGAACCTTTGATATCAAGCAGCAAGAGAGATAAAAGAAATTCTGGCGTGTTACTGGCCAATCCTAACACAGGATCCTAACCAATTGCTGATCTTGTGGATTCACGTCCAATAAATCACATACAGGATTGGGAAGAAATCTTAAGGACCGAACTGGTACATAGTCACTATGTCCCCCCCAAATTAACGACTAATTGGACTTAAGAACGTAACGAAGGGTTACATACAATGCGGCAATTTGCAAGGCTTGTAGGTATATTCAGAGTTTCAAAAGATTTAAAGACCCGAAAATAAAATAAGTTTTTACAAATTATTGTCCTTTTGCTAATTGGTAAAATCAAAGGGTGTAATTTTAACCAATGTACATTGCCTCTGTGGAATGACGTATTATCCAGAAAAACACAAGGGATTCAGACGAAGGATCCAGAGGCACATAGGAACATCGAACATAGATGGGACACCGTTGATTTCCCACACATGGCGGATACACATGGGAGTGAGATTCGTCCTCCTGCAATTTTTTCGGTATTAAGAGGTGGTCCCAAGGGATATAAGGAAAGGCATTATGAGAAAAAAAAATCCTTCAAAAAGAAAGGACGAGATGGATTTTAGACTGAAGACAGTACTCCACTGGTTTGAACGAAACATATCATTTGCCCAATTATCTAAGAAGCATATAATAATATATAAATATCTATAAGTACTATATAGTATATATAGTATATATATACTATATATTTCTTTTTTTCTTTTTTTTTTTTTTTTTTACATCTTACTTATCACTATTTTATATTATTATGTTCATTATAAATGTTTTCCACCACTTACCTAGGTCATGTGATATATAAGAAGGTGTGACACCCTTGCTTATTGTCCAACCGTGGAATGGTCTTCATTTTGAACCTTATACACCCGAAACATATAGCGAGAATATAATGTGCGAGTGGATATAGATCCTAATTTTATATTCTATGTTTGTTGTTTTGTCCCCCATTTAATAGCCAGAGTTTTGCACACTGTAGCCTGGAATATGCCCCATTAATATAAGGTTTATATTCGGAAAGTAACCAAAAGCAGGCCCACTGATATAGAACCATATGCAAGGCTTTTCCACCATCTAGAATGTGCAATAATTTTAACGATGACTACGTTAGGGCTAATGACTCTATTTAATACAGTAATAAAGCGCACACATTCGCAGGGCTGAGGGAAGTACTATCGCCCTGAATGGGTCCTCTTTTTAGGAGTGCACAATGACCGAAATGATTGGGATAGACGGAAGCAGGTCACGGCGTTTTAGTATGCGTGTAGAAGTAAACCGTCGCCATTATAGGAAACGGAGTGCTACAGTATGATAAGGCTTGAATGGTAAATAGTGGGAGAGTGATGAGAATCACATGATGGCCAGAATAGCTCTTGTATAAACAAGCAGTCTGAGTGATCATTTAGTCCCCATTCCATTCATCAATGGAGGAGGACAAGAACTCTCTGCTGGAAACCCTTGCTTTGAGGAAACATTATCGGCCGATGTTTAGTTTTGGTTGGTTTTCTAAATTTAAAATGCTATGAAAATAGATCTTTCCTGACTGATTAATTATACATGGATATCCTTTTTAGAGCATTTGACATTGGCAGTACATTCAGGGGTATTGTGAGTATATCTCATGGGCTTAGATGATAAAAGTTTAATATCTGTATCTAAAGAATCATCATAGATGGATGATAGGTGTTGATGTTCTAACATGAATCTCTATTGTGTAAAGATTTATAACAAGAATGCCTCTGCATCATACATGTTTTGTTAATGTACAAAATCTGTTTAATGATTATATAGCACTCTTTGCATATCACAAACAATTGATAGTGTTTCAGTCTGGTGGCGGCCCTGATAGAGCTCTGGGGGGAGGGCGGGGGGGGGGAGGGTTGGGGTGCAGGCAGTGGGTGTAGTGCGCGAGCTGCGAGAGGCAGTTTCATCGCAGAGCAGGGCGTGAGCGCGAGAGTATGAGTGTGGCGCGAGTGGCGGCGCGCGAGGAGTCACGGCGCGCGAGCGATAGCTAGTGTTGGTGTGTTGTTGGGGTACACGATGAGGAGCAGGGGGGGGGGTGGGGGCGAGAGCGAGAGAGGAAAGTTGTGTGACGTGAGTGAGAGTGAGGGGGGGTGTGGGGAGGGAGGGGGGCGGTGTGGGGAGGGGAGGATTAGTGTAGTATGGGTTGTAGTATAAATACATCGGGTATGGTATTTTGGTAATCATATGGTGTGGTTGTGTGGAGTTGGATTATCAGATACCATTCGGGTATTAAGTTAATAGGTTTGAATACATACGAACATATGGATGGTTATTTAGAGAGCGATTGAGATTATAAGTAGTTGGTAGAAATATAGGGGAGGGGAAGAATTTATAGATGGGTGGAGTGGTGTTGTGGGGTGGTGTTTGTTGAGTGTATGGGTGGGTTTTTGTGTGAGGATATGTTTTTAGTGGGTTGTATTTTTGGGTTATCGATGGTTTTGGTGGTTTTTAGAGGGTTTTGTAGAGTAGGTTGGGGGGATAAGTTAGTTTATTTTTGTTTGTGAGTTGGTTGCCGAATTAACTACTGGACAGGCCCTAGTCCGATAATAATTTTTGGTGGTTGGGCATTGATGGTATATATATCAAGTGTATAGCCCAAACGCGTTTCCACAGCAAATTTCATCATTGGGTAGATAGAGATAAAAATACATATGAAGAAGCAGAAACAACAGGGATATGTGATCCTCTGTAAGGATGTATGACCCTGTATGATAAGTCTTGAGCCGGTTTAAAATATTTGCCAAAAGAAGGTCCAAAACAGAAATCGCTAGGAAAGCACGCTAATCTCATTCAGAAATAAGGGTATTTGTCCTCCTTAGTCTCTCTGCAGCATGCTTGTATACCTATAGAACGATAAAGACATATCAATAAAAAGATACTAAGAAATAGATCATTTAGAGTAGAAAACAGCGTACCAGAAGTCTAATGCTTTCCACTGTGGAAAGCACAAGACGAAAACCGGAAGTGACACTAGTCGCTAGTTCCAGCAGCAAAAGACATGCGCACCCGTAGTCCCATGCATTCCACTGTGGAACGCAAAAGATGAAAACCGGAAGTAACGAGAATGTTGGTTAGGAAGTAGACCTCTGGGCCTCTTTAAATGTGGTACTTGTAAATTATGCCAACATGTGAATCCGACGAAATCCTTAAAAAATGCAGCAAACAGCTCTATATTTAAAATACGGGATTTCATTAACTGTAAAAGTGAATGGGTTATTTATTTGGCCACATGTTCTTGCCCAAAAAACTATGTGGGCAAAACCATCAGAGAACTTCATTGGAGAGTGAAAACATGTTAATTATTTCAAAAGTAGACAAGATACTCCTTTTGACTATATGTATGCGAGAAATACATTCTAATAATTTGGAAGATTTATCTTTTTGTGGAATTGAAATTGTGAGACAAGGGGCAAGAGAAAATGTTTGGGATTGCCGTATCTTTCAGAAGGAATCTGAAAGATTGCTAGGTGCTTAACTTAGGTTGTATATATATGTTCTGTATGGCTCACACAATGTATGCTGCCATTAAGACGAGTATTTGGTTTCATATAGAGTTAAAATTATTTTTGGCCCAAAAGGACATAGCATTTCCCTATTGTCTTTAACTTAAGTATGGGGTACATTTTGGCTATTTTGCTTTATTATGAATTGTTTCTGTAGAGCAATGCATAGGCTATTTTACTATTATGGCTGTTAAATTGGATATGTTTCGTTTAGGAGTGAATATGTTACAAGGTAAGCATTATTTCTGAACCAGGTATGAGCCAGTTTGTTTAAAACACGTCTTCAATTACCGGAGTTGGCGGTTTCATATAACATGAAGGAAACCGTTATTTAAGGTTTTCATCTCGTGCTTTCCACAGTGGAACGCATTGGACTTCCGGTACACTGTTTTCTTTTCTAAATGATCTATTTCTTATTATCTTTTTATTGATATGTCCTTTACTCATTTATAGGTATACAAGCATGCTGCCAAGAGAGACTAAGGAGGACAAATACCCCTTATATCTGACCTGAGATTAGCGTCTGTTACCCTAAGATAGTTCCTCTTTTCGATCCCTTCTTTTTAGGGCGGTCCTTTACTTGGCACACTATTTAAACCGGCTCAAGACTTATCACTGACAGGGTCATACATCCTCAGATAGGATCATAAAGCCCTGTTGTATCTATTTCTCCATATGTTTTTTTGCTCTATCTGCCCACTGATGAAATTTGCTGTGGAAATGCATTTGGGCTATACACTTAATTTATAGGGTGTTTAAGAGATAGCAAAACACAAAAACTCAAATTTTTATCCAAAACGGATACCACGGTAAAGAAGGTATCCGCAAAAAACACAACAATATATATACCACACCACAAAAGAAAATTGTGTTTTTCCTAAAATATAACTTTTAATAAATACATCTAAAATTCCTTAACAAGACGAGATGCGCACACCTAAACAATACAAATCATGGGTATAATACAATATAAATGTACAATCAGGGACCTAGGTAGAGATAGATACTTGTAAATCCCTATTTAGCCTATCGTATTCTACACCAAAACATGGAGTCGTCGCCCCGAAAAGGGCGCCCCCCGTCTGGAACCTAGTCCCTAATACACACTAACCCTGTTTAAGAGATAGATTGCAGAGTCGCCCTTTTCGGGTCACTCCATTTTAGATATCACCTAACCAACAATTTATACTAGGATCATCACTCCCCACACATAAGAAAAAACTGCAGGAAAATCTATTCTCCTCAGCTTTTCATGTAATTTAAAACATATAAGTAAGTAGCATGGAGAGTTTACTAGGTTCCACAGGAATTGTTCCGTAAATATAACAAATATATTTAAGGAAAAGCCAAAAAAGTTTATGGTAGATTGAGAGCAAATAAATACAGTATCTGTTTATTGGACTATTAAGAAAACATAGCAAACAATATCCCTTGTGAATAGAGATATGTTTTTGCAGAATCAGTCTCAGAAGGATAAGCAAGAATCAGACATTCAATGTTGAATATTTGTAATAACTTACGGGCATTGTACAAAAATATTTTTCAGCTCTAGAACAAAATGATGTATTTTACAATGTAATATCAAAGGATGTGAAGTTTGTCTCATTGAGAGCAAGAAAAAAGGCACTATCGTATTACTGAGTTTATACACTGAGACTGAAGTGGAGAGCAATAAATGGTTGCAGTTTCATGTTTTTTATAAATGTGGCCATTTTTATTGTAAGTGTCTGTTCACAAAGCAGATTTCTGCATAAAAAATCATCAGATACCCGTGGTGTAAATCTACATGGACTTTAATTTTGTGCAGCAGATTTTGATTTAGATTCGGATGTGGATTTCTCCCATCCAATGGGGAAAATCTGTGTTTTTTCTGCCAACGTGATATCAGCGCAAACACCGTTGTGGAAGAGGTAACATGATACTTATTCTGCATGCATTCATGCAGAATAAGTAAAATGTTTTTTTTTTTCCATACCATGGATTATAAAATCCAATTTGAAGAAATCCTATTGCAAAAGACATGATGTGGTTCCTGATTAACTGTTTGCCGACCGCCTGTTGACTATAAACATCTGGGCCATGGCAGTGTAATAGTAATTACACACACATTAAAATGTTACTAGACATTAACAGCCCAAAATACAAATTTTAGTCCCACACACGATGATCCGAAAACGTTGTATCACCTATTTTTAAATGTCCGTGGCACAATTACAAAACTTAATTTAGCTCCACTGTTGCTGTTAAAAAATAAACCAATCAACAAAATGTTGTTGTTCAATTTTGTTTTATGCCACTTTCCCTCATAAAAAAAACATAAAAAAGTTAAATTTACAAAAAAATAAAGCCTAACACACCACAGAAAAAAGGCAAAAAAATAGTAGAATAAACAAGCATGAAAAGTGCAATACTGTCTAAACCTGTGAGTACTAAGAAAAAGTAAAATGTGCCTGGTCAGGAAGGGGGATAAACGGCCTTGTCAGGAACTGGTTAAATATAATGGGACACGTGCAATTTAGAAGAATTTCAGAGTAGAATGCATGTGGATTCCACAACAAGCTCCATATCTGTTTCGACTGTGTGAACAAGACCTTCAGATGTTCCTCACACATAAGCGATATAGATTTGTTTAAATCCTATGCTACTACATATAGATATGTATAGTAATTATATAAATTACCACACTGCTCATGGTAAATATTTAGCATTCTGTAAAATGTATAAATTACTGATGTTAACCCCTCCAATCCTTCCAAAAGTCATAGCCTTTTTATTTTTACATCTACATAAATATATGAGGGCCTGTCTTTTGTGGGACAAGGGGCCTCATGTATGAAAACTGTCTAAGTCTAAAACTCTCAATCAGAGCTTCCCTTTCATTTTCCAGAGCACTATATGAAATTAAAAGGGCCCTTTGATTGGTTGCTACGACAACAAAGTGAGTTTTAGACCTTGACAGTTTTCATACATGTGGCCCATAATGTATATTGTGGGGCAAAACTTGGCAATAACACTTTTTGAGGGAGGAAGAGAGGGTACATTTTGATGGAGTTTACTATGCGTTTTAAATGACATGTTGCATTTATTCTACAGGCTGGTATGCTTCTGGCAATATCAAATTTGTAGTGTTTGCATTAAATTTTACTACACAAAACTTAAATTTTTATTGGTTTGTTAAATTTTTCTTGGAGTGCCAGAAAGATCATAAAATGAAGCTCTGCAGTCAGAAAGCATGCTGAATATCTTGGAGATTCAAAAGAGAAAAGATCTCTCCTTGAGGAGAGGAACCAATAAATTGATTGGTGTGAGGGTTTACTTGCCATTCAGACCTCATTGACTGTTTTGCATAAAGCAATGGCTTATGGAAAAAGAGCTGAGGAGCTCCACAGCGCACTCTATTGGATGTAGTAATACTCAGTTCACATGTAGCTTGCAGGAGCCTAGCAATGTGAAATATGCGTCAACACATGCAGCGTCACCATCCGCTGGCCTGGGAGAAACGTGGCTCAGATGTGGTGGTCCATCCTGCCGCCGCAGCAACAGCAGCAGCAGCGCCAGTGGCACGCATGCCATTGCAGCCAGTCAAGGCTCCACCACCTCTGCAGAAGGGAGCTGTTTCTCCTTTGACATCATCTCCCGGTCCAGATGCTCCTGCTCCTCGCTACTCATGGCGCCAGCAGTCGTTCAGCGAGGCGATTGCAAAGAGACAACAACCAACCATCCTAAGGTGCAGAAGCTGACCGTGCTCCTGTCCAAGTTTTTGGTACTGCAGTCCCTCCCTTTCCAAATGGTGGACTATGCACCGTTCAGAGAACTAATGGCTTGTGCCGAGCCGAGATGGAGAGTTCCAAGCCGTAATTTCTTTTCCAAAAAGGCAGTACCAGCACTTCATAATATGTAGAACAGAAGGTGGGCCAGTCCTTGAGCTTATCGGTTTGTTCCAAGGTGCATGGCAACACGGACGTCTGGAGCTGTAACTACGGTCAGGGCCAGTACATGTCCTTTACGGCCCACTGGGTGAAAGTGCTTCCGGCCCAGGCACACCAACAACTTGGACAGGAGACGCCGCTTTCTCCTCCACGTTGTCAAACTGCGGCTCCTGCGCCAAAGTCCGCCTCCTCCTCCTCCACCACCACTACCATCTCAGCCTCCACAAGTACTGCTCTATCATACCACATGTGTAGGGCACAGCGGTGTCACGCAGTTCTACACCTGGCTTGCCTCGGCGAACGAAGTCACACAGGGGAGGAACTGCTCATACAGCAAGAAATCGATGTGTGTCTTTCTCCGCGCCAACTGCAAATCGGAACCATGGTGACGGACAATGGGAGGAACATGGTGTCTGCGCTGCACCGAGGAGGGATGGTCCATGCACCCTGCATGGCGCATGTGTTCAATCTGGTTGTGAAAAGGTTCCTGAAGTCTTCCACCGATCTTCAGAAGATTCTGAAAATGGCCAGGAAACTGTGCATGCACTTCATTCATTCCTACAAAGCCAGGAACACCCTCCTCGATTTGCAGCAGCAGTACGGCCTCCCCCAATACACTCTGATATGCGAGGTTTCCATCCGTTGGAATTCCAGCCTGCACATGTTGGACCGACTGTATGAACAGAGAAAGGCCATTAACGATTTTTTGATGATCCAGGCGGACAGGAGTACTCCCCTGTGTAACTTTGATGTCAGCCAGTGGCAGCTCATGCGTGACACCTGCCGTTTGCTGAGGCCATTCGAGGAGGCCACGTTATTTGTCAGTCGCCAGGACTACTGGATGAATAACGTCATTCCACTGCTTCATGTTCTGGAACAGATGCTGAAAAATCTGTCGGGGCAGGGGACTGGAGACGTAGCGACTACATCTCGCGGCCACATGAGTCCAGTGGGGACTGAAATGGATGAGGAGGAGGACATTGGAGCAGAAGCATTGTTTGGTTAAATGAGTGGATTTTCTACCCAGGTGACAAGAGAGGAGGAGCAGGAGCAGCTGGAGGAGGTAGATGGAAATGAGGAAGACGAGGCAGATGACCCGCAAGCACCGTGGCAGTATACATTGGAGATGGAAAGAGGGAGCCCCTCGGAGTCACTTGTGCAGATGACCCGCAGCATGCTGATTTGCCTGGCTAGTGACAGCCGAATAGTCAGCATCCGGCAGAGGGATGACTTCTGGCTCTCCACCCTATTGGACCCTCGCTACCAGTTTAAAATGGGAGCCTTTTTCCCAGCCAGAGGGAGGACAAACTCAAATACTATAGGGAAATCCTCCGTAGTCAGTTGGCCTCTGCCTATGTGCGGCATCGTCCCTCCTCTGACAGGTCTGACCGGGGGGGTTCTTCAGCGCTCACGTACTACTGCCGCGGCTGCTGGGGGAAGGTGGTGGGGTAGGAGCAGTAGCAGCTCCATCAGCAGCAACCTAAGTCTGGAGTCACTGTTGAGCAGCTTCCTTCACCCGCCTAGTGAGGAGGGCCGTCGCCAGCAGCAGCAGCAGCAGGACCTGGAGCAGACCCTGAACCAACAGGTGGTGGCCTACTTGGACAGCACTCTGCCACCCCAGTTAGAAGATCCGCTGGACTACTGGGTAGCCAAACTGGATGTGTGGCCGCAACTTGCCAAGTTTGCAGTGGAGAAGCTGTCCTGCCCGGCCAGTAGTGTGGCATCAGAGCGGGTGTTCAGTGCGGCGGGGGCCATCGTTACCCCAAGGAGAACCCGCTTGTCCACGGGAAATGTGGAACGACTGACCTTTGTCAAGATGAGTCAGGCGTGGATCGGCCAGGATTTCCACACACCAATGCCTTAGGCGTCAGACTACATCAGCCAGGACGCCTCACCAACACTGTGAGAAATGAGTCTGGGTTCAAACTACGTGCCTCAGCCACTATTCTGATGCCGCCACCCGCCTGATGCCACACATCTGCTGACAGTTTCTCCATCTGCCACCAACCATCTTTACCAGGGACTGGTATTGCCACCCACCTCCACACTCTGTCATTGTGCCACTTTATGACCTCATGCTGCTGCTGTTGCTGGTGCCGTGACATCCACACTGTGTCATTGTGCCACTCTCTGACCTCATGCTGTTGCTCCTGCCGCCGTCACCTCCACTCTCTGTTATTGTGCCACTCTGTGGCCTACTCCAGTTTTTGCCACCTCCAGAATGTCATTGTGCCACTGTCTGACCTCATGCTGCTGCCGCCGTCACCGCCACTCTCTGTCATTGTGCCACTCTGTGGCCTACTCCTGTTTTTGCCACCTCCAGAATGTCATTGTGCCACTGTCTGACCTCATGCTGCTGCTGTGGCTGCTGCCGTAACCTACACACTGTGTCATTGTGCCACTCTGTGGCCTACTCCTGTTTTTGCCACCTCCAGAATGTCATTGTGCCACTGTCTGACCTCATGCTGCTGCTGAGGCTGCTGCCTTGACCTCCACTCTGTCATTGTACCACTCTGTGGCCTACTCCAGTTTTTGCCACCTCCAGAATGTCATTGTGCCACTGTCTGACCTCATGCTGCTGCCGCCGTCACCTCCACTCTCTGTCATTGTGCCACTCTGTGGCCTACTCCTGTTTTTTCCACCTCCAGAATGTCATTGTGCCACTGCCGGACCTCATGCTGCTGCTGCTGTGCCCTCCACACTGTGTCATTGTGCCACTCTGTGGCCTACTCCTGTTTTTTGCCACCTCCAGAATGTCATTGTGCAACTTTCTGACCTCATGCTGCTGCTGTTGTTGCTGCCGTAACCTCCACACTGTGTCATTGTGCCACTCTGTGGCCTATTACTGTTTTGCCACCTCCAGAATGTCATTGTACCACTGTCTGACCTCATGCTGCTGTGGCTGCCGCCGTCACCTCCACACTCTGTCACTAATGTTGCCACCTGAGCTCTCAGCTTGTTTTTTTTCCAGCTTTCGCTGGCATGACTTTATCAGGCTAAATTAGACCAATATGCCGTGAAACACAACTATTCTTTTTGCGTTTTTATGAATATTTTTAATTCTTTATATTATAGAACAATCTTCGCCAATATTGCCATAATCAAACATTAGCTGAAATTTTATGTACTTCTCACATAAACATAATGAAAGTTCAATAGAATGTAACCTGGAATCCTCAATGAGGTTGAATGTCCCAAAAGATCGGCAAGTATCCGCCAAAGGTATCTACTGGTTTCGATGCCTTTCAGCAGAGATCATAGGAACAGCCGGTTTAGATGTCCTCCATAAGAAACACCACACGACGTTTCGGGAGATAACCACGCCCCCTTTCTCACTTGTTTCACGACATATTGTTCTAATTTATGCTGTTTTCCATGCAGGGGAGGTCCTGCTAATGCCGTGCATGTAACCTGCTGGTTTTAGTGCTATTTTTTCTTTTGAAATGACTTTATCAGGCAATATTCCTGCTTCAGTTTTTTGGTCAGTTTGGTTTTTTTGGTCAGTTTTGCCCTCTTAAGTGCCCAGGGAATTTTATAGTGAAGCGATTCTAAAAGCGGCGGCAGTCATGTGCGTATTATACTAAAACACAACATTGTATGAAGACCAAACCAAGCTCCCTCTGCATATTTAAACATGGCACGTGATTCGTCCCAAATAGTGTTGAGCGATTATGTTGGCCATCGACATCGGTCGATGGTCGATAGTCGACCATCATCGACAAGATAGTCGATGGTCGATGGTAGATTATGATCGATGACCATTAAAGCCTATGGAAGAGCAACAACACCTTCATTCTTACACCCACACAGGGCTGGAGAAGCTGGAATTAACATCCACAACAGTCAAATGGATACGTGTTACATCTTAGGCAACACACTTAGGTTATAAAACCAAAGAAAAAAACTCACACACCATTCACTATCCCTGTCTTGCACCACAGCATGACCCTTAAACCTGCATGACCCACAAATTAAAAAGTGCCAGAAGGCAGTATGATTTTAACCATCATTTTACTTGAACTGGACATTGAATATCCCTGTCCTGGAACGCAGCATGAGCCCCAAACCTGCATGACCCCAGATTTAAAAAGTGCCGGAAAAAGGAGTCTTTCAACCACCATTTTAGTTGAACTGGACATTGACTATAACTGTCCTGTACCACAGAATGACCATTAAACCTGTCTGACCCACAGATTAAAAAGTGCCGGAAAAAGGAGTCTTTCAATCACCATTTTAGTTTCACTGGACATTGACCATACTGTCCTGGGCCACAGCATGAGCCCCAAACCTGCATGACCCCAGATTAAAAAGTGCCGGAAAAAGGAGTCTTTCAACCACCATTTTAGTTTCACTGGACATTGACTATAACTGACCTGCACAACAGAAAGCTCCCCACACCTGCATGAAACCCAAATTAAAAATGGGCCGGAAAAAGGAGTCTTTCAAAAAACAGTTTAGTTTCACTGGACATTGTAGTATACCTGTCCTGGACCGCAGTATGACCATTAAACCTGTCTGACCACCAAATTAAAAAGTGCCGGGAAAAGGAGTCTTTGAACCACCATTTTAGTTTCACTGGACATATACTGTCCTTGTCCTGGGTAGCGCTTGCCCCTCAGTATGAGTGCGGACCCATTGAGCTTCACTTGGAAATACTGGTGGTTAACGATCCTGTTACACCCAGGTGCCCTTTTTCTTGGCATTCTTTTTCTCATTTTACTCAACGTGCTGGAGGAAATTGTCTCTGTACTTTGTTCTCTGTCCGTGCGCCATACTCCATGTCCTCTGAATAACCTACATCTGGTCAAGTTTTCCTGTACCTCCCTTGTACAATTCAGAGAATTATTTACCAGTATTTTGTACATGCAAGTTTTTTTAGTGTTTAATTCTAGAAAACACATTTTTAAAATAGGATGGAATCCCACCATGTCTTATTTTCTCTTTTTTTAATTGTATTAAATGGGTTGTCTCAATACAGGGATTGATAGCTATGTTAAAGATCTTGCAAAAACAAGTCATTTTGCAATATGTGTCCATTAACAGTGTCCTACCTATTCCTGTTTCTGACAGCACTATCACCCTTGAGCCACTCTTGACAATTGTGAAGAACAAATGTCTGTTAGAAACCACATTTTTTACAATAGGACCTGTAGTCTAGCTGCATTTCACAGCAAAATGCCCCCAAAAATTCAAAACATGACAATTGTGCTGGATGCAGGTTGCATTAACCACTGAAGGACAGATTGGCGACGCTGTTCGTTACTGAGATTCACAGGGCCCTGACCCAGCGATGACAGGCCTGACGGTCCTGCAACTGACGATCCGCTGGCATGCGTGTTGTCGCCAGCACTGGAAGGAGCACCTTCTCTCGTACCTCTACCTCCATGTCTACCCCCCTCTTTGCTCGCTTACCACCTGAATTTCGCTCCATGTTCAGAAATATAAAAATTTGAGAAGGTATGGAAGAGTTTTGGAAAGTCTCTTATTAAAAGACGGCAAATCACAGCTATTCTCAAATCCCTCAAATCAAAACAAAATTGCTGGATTCAAATTTAACTGCAAAGTAGATCTATCAACAAAGCTGGCCTGTGCCAAAGTGAAAAAACACGTATCTGAAATGTATTCGGATAATAAAAGGTATTTTTGGCACCTTTCAATTCACCTGTGGTGACTACAAAATTGCTGTATTCACATTTAAGTGCAAGGTGCCTCAATGAACAAAGCTGTAGTGCGCCAAAGTGAAAAAAACACATATCTGTAATGTATTCAGATAATAAAAGGTATTTTTTGGCACCTATCAATTCACCTGTGGTAACTACACAATTGCTGGATTCAAATTTAACTGCAGGGTGGCTCTATCAACAAATCTGGACTGGGCAAAAGTGCAAAAAACACGTATCTGTAATGTATTCGGATAATAAAAGGTATTTTTTGGCACCTATCAATTCACCTGTGGTGACTACAAAATTGCTGTATTCAAATTTAACTGCAAAGTAGATCTATCAACAAAGCTGGCCTGTGCCAAAGTGAAAAAACACATATCTGTAATGTATTCGGATAATAAAAGGTATTTTTTTGGCACCTATCAATTCACCTGTGGTAACTACACAATTGCTGGATTCAAATTTAACTGCAAGGTGGCTCTATCAACAAATCTGGACTGGGCAAAAGTGCAAAAAACACGTATCTGTAATGTATTCGGATAATAAAAGGTATTTTTTGGCACCTTTCAATTCACCTGTGGTGACTACAAAATTGCTGTATTCACATTTAAGTGCAAGGTGCCTCAATGAACAAAGTTGTAGTGCGCAAAAGTGAAAAAACATGTATCTGTAATGTATTCGGATAATAAAAGGTATTTTTGGCACCTATCAACCTGTGCTGACTACAAAATTGCTGGATTCTAATTTAACTGCAAGGTGGCTATATCAACAAAGCTGGAATGGGCAAAATTGAAAAAGAACACCTATCTGAAATGTATACTGATAATAAAAGTGGAGTTTTGCACCTAACAAAGAGACCTGCAGTTACTAGAAAAGATGTGTATCCTAATATAAGTTCAGGCTGCCCAATATCCAGAAAATATTTCAATAGAAAACTGTTAATAATAAAGCTATTGCAGTGCAATGTCTACACTAAGTCTTGGTGAACTTTATCCAGTATTCTTTATAGAGCTTGTCTGTGTTCCCCCGTGGGCCCCCACTCCCCTCCGTGACTTTACAGCGGTAGATGCTCCTTTAAAATTCTCTACCTAACTACATAAAATCTTCCAATCTCTGATCTAACTAAGTTGTCAGAATCATAGCTAACAGTAGAGCTTTCTCTGTGAAGAAATATAATAATTTCGCTGAGCTGGTTGGACACAGGCAGAGCGCACATCCTACTGCTATGAGACGCTGAGAGACACTGATCATGAACAGGAAGGGCTGTTCTATGTAAAACGAGGTCATGTGATTTTTCCAGCCAATCGCAACCATACACATCCCAGTCATGACGTCGCACACACATCTCACCCTGCTCTATTCTGTAAGCTGATTTGCTGGCTGCCAAAATGACAGGAAGCGGCGAAAATGGATAGATGATGCACAGATTTTAACCTAAATTATCGCATGATCTAAAAATTTCGATCAACATAAAAACTGTGCCGATTTCAACTTTGTCGATAATAATCGCTCAACACTAGTCCTAAAGTAATTCGGACCGAAGTTATTTTTGTCGGTTAATTCGGCGAAGTGAGCGAACCGAATTTTTGAGAAATTCGCCCATCTCTAATTGTAAGCTTTTGTGGGCAGGGTTCTCTCTCTTCTTCTGTGCCAGTTGTTTAGGACGACAGCTATAGTGCAGTGTAAAATGCCCCTACGCACTGTGGTTCATAAATTTTTGCATCGTAGGTAGATCGCAGGATAATGTTGGCTTAAAGAATAAATGTGTTGCATTGTAAGTGCAATGGTTGAAAATACTACAGAATTTCTGAAATCTCTGACCATGCTAACTAATGTTAGTTATCAAACTATATACAATTAAATAGTTTAACATTAAAATTAATATCAAATTATATAATCTAAAGTTTTTAAAAAGGAAATAAAGTAAAATGAATACAAAAATTAATATTAAATTACATATTGTAAAATTAATAATTGAAATAATATAAAATTAGAAAACCACCATAAATCCCATTATTATAATATTATCAGTGCCTGCAAACTCATCACAGCAGGCTAAAAATAAAAGAAAAGCCATTAGAATAGCATTCAGTGAATAAAAGCTATGGTTGTGATTTTGCTTGGTGCATCACAGGTCCCAACGAGACCTGTGGTGTTCCAACTATTGCCATATGTAGAATAAAGGCTGAGAGCAGCAAAATTTCAACAATGATCACCTGCTGATTAAAAAATGTTTCTTTTAATGTAGTAAAATTGAAAAATAAAGAAAATCTATGAAAAAATTCCTAAAAAGTGTATAAAGCATGCAAAATCCTGACCCACTGACCTATATTTTGATTAACTAAAATGAACGAACAATATAACAGTCTAAAATACAATATAACAGTCTAAAATTGTGTAAGATTTTAATTATAAAAAATGAAAAATATAAAAATAAGAAAAAAATTGTATTAACATAATTAATTTTTGATTTCAAAATTAACTCCATGAATTGCACCAGTCTCTACAGAGAAGAGAAATAACAGTTAGAATACAAATGTTACAGTTCTTAAGTATGATTGACAGTTATAGCTGCTTTTCTCTTGCAACATTCCAGATACAAACTGAGAATGACACAGGGAGAGCATTGTGACGTAGTAGAAAGAAAAACATTTAATAGTATGATTGATGTTTAGGAGATTAAAGCAGTTCATTGAGTTGCTTTTCTAATGTAAAATGTATTATGTTTAAAATAATATTTTGTTCTGATTTTTATATTTTTTGCTTTTTATAATTAAAATCATGCACAATACTTTTTTATATTTCGATATAGCTGGCATACGACAGGTCTTAGTTTTCTTTTTACTTCTTTCTTTTTTGTGACGTGTTTGTAATCACTGACAATACTGCAGTAACTCTGTAAATACCCAATTGAGAACAGGATTTATGGTAGATGCTGTATTGGTTTATTTAATTAATTAATTTATATTATTTAATTTAATATTTATTTTAGATTATCTAATTTTATATAATTTTATATTTTTGGATATTATATAATGTAATGCTAATTTTCTATTATGCATTTTAATATTTATTGTATATTATTTCATATTATGTAGTTTGATAATTACCATAAATTAGAATTTAGTGGTATTAGTTGAGAAATAGTTTATATTTTTTATGCCTTAATGGTAATTCTAGTTCATCTACGACAACTTTGCCTTAGTCAGACCACTTTGAAGTTGGTCTGGCTGGTGCCAACAGTGTTGTGCCTATTTTTGGTATTCCATTCACAAATGTGTCTAATACTACTAATCCGGTGTGACACGCCCCCACATCTTTGGCACATTCAAAAGTGTCAGGTCTGGCGTGCAATTTGCCAAAGTTTGGAGTATGACGCTTACATCTATAGAACAGGGCTGCAACAGTTTTTTTGCCCAGAAATTATAGACAAATAGCTCACCAGATTCAGTCGTCTGTGAGACCTCAATCTTGGAAGAATCGGAGAACTTGTGTTTCAGTGTATAACCATCATCCTAATCATAGTGCTTAAAGGAGTTGTCTCATTAAAAGCTTTCAGCCTCTGTCTGTGGCTGGGAGTTGAATTGAGGGGCGTGATCGCTTGTCTGCCTCTTCTCCTCCCTCTTCCCCCCTCCCCTCAGCACACAGAAAGCTCTCCTCCTAACTTTTATACAGCAAGGGGGAGGGGGGTTTGCTGCTAGAGTTAACCCTGTGTGTGCCTGCCTAGGTCTGCTGCAGCTCTTGCTGCTCGTCTCCACAGTCAGGAGACAGGAGAGGGCTGATCTATGAGTGTGGAGCCAGAGCAGGGGGGATGCAAGTGTTCCTATACCCCCTGATTAGCTTACATTGTCAGAACAGACACAGGGCAGCTGGTAAGTGTTACTATACTCAGGATGTGTCACTAGTACAGCAAAGCATGAACTGTTCACATGCCTTATCTGTTCTATTAGTATAGTGACAGCTCCACAGACACATCATGATTATATTAACACACAGGGTCACTGCTGTCACATCTATCTGTGTAGAGAGCAGGAAGAAGCAGGCACACACAGGGTTAATCCAGACAGCATGGACACAGAAGCCAGAGCCCTCCTCTCTCCTCCACTACAGATGCATTCTATGCAGGAGGGGCTCTCTGCTCTGACCTGTTTTCAGAGACTGATGAGTCATACAGACCTGACAGCCAGTGAGATAAGGATCAACAGGTCGGCTGCTATAGAGATTTTAGAAGCTGATGTAGTACTACTAACAGGGCTTACTCAAAATCAGTAGGACATTTGTAATGAACATATATTGCAAAGCTGCTTGTTTTTTAAATATCTTTTAATTAAAACCCAATCATTGTAGCGAGACAACCCCTTTAAGCTACGGTTAAGGTTATACACCAAAATGTGTCAGTGTAATGATGCTTTATGCATTTGAAGTACACATCTGTACTTTTTAAAACAATATGAACAAAAACTGGTGCAGCCCTATTTGTACATGTTACCCTTAGTGTTTCCATTTTACTTTGTCTAGATAAATGTTATGTATGTTATCCCCCTCAAATGTGCAGCACCCTGGAATTAATGCTGCTTAATAGAAATAATAATAATAATAATAATAATAATAATAATAATAATAATAATAATAAATTGTTTAGTTTACAGATCAGATAGCCAATTGGTAAATATACAGCAAGAATCTATTGATATTAAGTTATTGTTTTCTTTTTGTTGATCTACATAACATAACCTGGCACTGTTTAAAGGACCGATTAAGTTACATTTATTTTTCCATAGTTTTTCCATTATTCCATCTCTTTTAGACATAGCAGCTCACTATTCACGAGACCTTTATATTTTTATTTCATCACTTACCTGCTGTTCCTTCACCTCTTTATTTAGTCTGACAGATACAATTGCCTCTTTTAGTTATTTTGCCTGTAGTTTTTCCCTTTGCTAGTACCAAACAAACTTTCTCTGTACCTTGTATCTGCTTTCCTCCAGTTTGCCCTTTGTAGGATTTGATAAGGGGGGCATCAATAATAGAAATAACACACTTCAACATTGTCAGATTCATTGCTGTCATTTTCTATTTTCTCAGCCCCTATCTAGGCCATGAAACTATTATGAAATCCATATAATACCAAGTAATAGCATTTTTCTGCTTTATATGCAGTAATAATTTATAACATTAATCAGAAAACAATCCAGCCTTTGACGAGAAGGTATAAAGAGAGATGGTCTGTTTTATATAGTGGATGGAGAATAGTGCGGTGCCATCAACAGAAAGCATCTCTAAGGTATTTTAGAATCTCATGTCTTAGCCAGCATAAAGATAGGGTGAGTTATAGCCAGACAAAATTTTAAGATGCCATAAAGCCGCAAACTGATCTGTTTCTGACTGTGCAAAACCATCTTATTAGTACGTTTTCTGACTGAATGTGAGAGAAGGATTAAATATGTAAGACTGAAATCACACTTGTAGTTATGTGGCAAATATTTTGGTTCAGTTTTTAGAGCCAAACACTGACGTGCATACTGGAATGCCATCAGGGTCCTATTGGCAGTACTACTGTCAGGGACCCTGGTCAGTTTTTTTTTTTTTTTTTTTAAGGGATCCACTGATATGGCTTTAGTTAGGACTTAGTTTTGAGCAAAGGGACTGGATTTTTTCAACAGTATAGGGCCTTGAAATTACGCCTAGTAGTCATGTGTGAAAAGTATCAGTCTTCCATTGCACTTTTCCTTCTTTTTGAAACCACTCCTTGTTAGGCTAAAAAAAACCTGCACAAAATAGGGCCTGTGAAATTCCAGGCAAATAGAGAGAATTTCAGCCTAACACTTAATAATTCTGAGGTAAAAGTGGGTGGAAGGGCATTGCAATGTTTAAGGTAATTAATACAGAATCATTAGCATCCCAAAGCATCATCAGGAATAGAAAGTATATAATCCACAGGAGTTCTCCATTTTGAACAATCCCTACATATTAACCCCTTAACGACCTCGGGCGAATGCATACGTCCTGAGGATCGCGCGAATTTTAAAGCAGAGTTCGCGCGATCGGGGCAGGGTGTCAGCTGTATATTACAGCTGATATCCCGCAGCGTCGGCCCCGACCTGCGATCACTCCGGGGGTGAGGTGGGGGCGGTTAACCCCTTAATTATTGCGACCATCGGGTCGCAATAACTAAGGAAGACGCAGGAGGAGATCGCTCCTCCTGCGTCTCTGTCGGCGGCAGCAACTGCATGGATCGCGCGATCCTTTGCAGTCCTGCCTTTCCCCAAACAGCCCGGAGGGCATAGAATGCCTTCCGGGTTGTCTGTGACGTCACGATGCCCGGCCGTGCCCTGTGGGCATGGCCCGGCATCGTGACTGACAGTTGTCATAGGAACCAGTGCACAGCAACAAGCTGTGCATTGATTCCTATTGAATGAGAGATCTAAAGATCTCTCATTCAAACCCCCTAGGGGGGAAAAACACGAAAATAAAATAAAAACACGTAACACCGCCCTTTTCCCCTTTTACAAACGCCAATCGCCACAAAAAAGATCAAAAATAAATAAAGTACCCATATTTGGTATTGCCGCGTGCGTAAGGACCTGCCCTATAAATATGTCATGTTAATTTACCGGTACGGTGAACGGCGTAAAAAAAAAAAAAAAAAAACATTCACAGAATTAAGATTTTTGTTCATCCCGCAGCACATAAAATGGAAAAAAAAGTGATCAAAAACCCCTATAAAGGGCCAACGTTGTACCAATTAAAATTCAGTTCACCCCGCAAAAAAAAAAAGTCCTAACACAGCTCTGGTATACGGAAAAAAAAAAAGTTATGGCTCTCAGAAGATAGCGATGCATAAATATTGTTTTACAAAATAAAACCCTTTTTTTTTTTTAAAAAAGTGCTTCAACATAAAAAAAACTATATAAATTGGGCATTGCCATAATCGTATCGACCCAACGAGTAAAGCTAACTTATTACGGTATAATGCACAGTAAGCGCTGTTAAAAATAAAAATAAAAAACACTACTAGGATTCCCAGTATTTTCTTCACTCTGCCTTCCAAAAAACGGATTTAAAAACTGATCAAAAAGTCTTGTCCCCCAAAAAAATGATGCCAATAAAAACATAAAATCATCCCGAAAAAAAACAAGCCTGTACACGGCCTCCTTTACACAGAAAAATAAAAAAGTTATGGCTCTCAGACTATGGCGATAAAAAAAAATGTGTTTTCCTGTTTGAATAAAAGTGTTTTTATTGTAAAAAAGCAGTTAAAAATTAAAAAATATATACAAATTGGGTATTGCTGTAATCGTATCGACTGCTGAGTTTAAAACTAGCATGTCCTATCCAATTCGAGAGGACCGCTAAAAAATAAAAATAAAAAACACTACCAGGATTGCTGTATTTTGTTCAAAAAAGCCTCAAAAAAAACCTTAATAAAAAGTGAACAAAGTTTTGTATGCACCCCATAATGGTACCAATAAAAGCATCAATTCACCCCGCAAAAAACAAGGCCCTACACAGCTCTGCACACAGCAAAATAAAAAAAGCTATGACTGTCAGAATAGGACAACATAAAAAAAGCAATTTTTTTTAGACTATTTCTATTGTGTAAAAGTAAATAAAACATAAAAAAAAATATATAAAATTTATACCATTGCAATTGTACCGACCCCATAGTAAATTTATCACATCATTTACACTGCACGCGACACCCGTAAAATTGAAGCCCAAAAAACCATGGTGGAACTGCGTTTCCCCCCCCCCCCCTTTTCATGGCCCAATGCTAAGAAAACTATGGAACACCTGTGTGCCAAAATGCACAATACACCCCTGAAAGAGATCATGAGGAGTGTTTTAATCTAAAATGGGGCGACTTCTGGAAGATTTCACCTGTTCTGGTACTTTGGTGGCTTTGCAAATGCGACATGGCCCCAATATCTGTGCTCCAAAAGCCAAATAGCGCTCCCTCCCTTGTACGCCCTGCCATGCGCCCAAACAGCAGTTTACATCCTCATATATAGTATTGCCGAACTTGGAAGAAATTGCTTAACAAAGTTTTGGGGTTCTTTTTTCCAGGATTCTTTGTAAATATGAAACATTTTAAGCTAAAATTGCAGATTATTGGGAAAATGTTTTTTTTAATTTTCACAGCCTAATGCTAAAAAAAAATTTGTGAATCACCTGTGGGGTCAATATACTCACTACACACCTGTATATATACCTTAAAGGGTGTAGTTTCCAATATGGGGTTTATTAAGTTTTAGCACCTTAGGGCCTCCTCAACCTGAAATGGCACCTTAATAAAATTGCATTGAAATTGAGACCCCAGAGTCCAGTAGGTGCTCCTCCTATTCTTGGGCTTATGGTTAAGCCAAATAATGCACTAGGGCCACATATGGTATATTTCTAAAAACGGCAGACCTGGGGGGGAAATTTATAAATTACATTGCATTTACCTAATCACATTTACAGTTATTTTCCCGTGAATAATGGATAAATATTGAAAATCTGCAAAAATAGTGAAATTTTTAAATTTCACTTCCACTTTGCTTTAATTTCTGTGAAATACCTAAAGGGTTAACAAACTTGCTAAACACTGTTGTAAATACTTTAAGGGATCTAGTTTCTTAGAAGGCATCATTTATGAGGGTATCTTACATACAGGCCCCTCAAAGCCACGTCAGAACTGGACTGGTCCCTAAAAAATGTATATTTGAAATTTTCTTGAAAATGTGAGAAATTACTACTAAATTTCTAAGCCCTCTAATGTCATAAAAAAAGGACATTTAAAAACTGATGCCAACCTATAGTGGACATATGGTAGATGCTAGTTATAAACTATTTTGTGGTGAATAATTATCTGTCTTGCAAGCAGGAATTTTTGAACTTTCAAAATCACAGATTTTTCAAATTTTTCATGACATTTTTATATTTTTCACAAAAAAATAAGGATTGTATGGATAAAATTTTCTTACTAAATTTAAGCACAATGTGTCACAAGAAAACAGTCTCTGGAATCACATGGATAGGTAAAAGTGTCAAAAAGTTATTCTCACATAAAGTGACACATGCCAGATTTCAAAAATAGGGCTGTGTCAGTAAGGACAAATCTGGCTGGGTCCTTAAAGGGGTGTTATCGTTTCAATAAATGGCTTTCAGAATAAGGGGACAGTGAAAACAAACAACTTTGCAATTGGATGTCATTTGCAAAGCTGTCTCGTATTCCCTTTCTCCCTTATTCTCTGTTTCTGTAAACAAACTTGCTGGTCCGGGTCGAATCCTACTCCTCGCTGTTCATTGGGTTTTCGGCTCTTTCAATTTTGCATTCTGTGCGGCCCCTGGGTCTAAATCGCGAGCGCGCATACCTGCGCATGCTCCCTGAGGACTGCCGGCTCTTTCGTCTCCCTGCTTTTTTTTTCTGTATTAAAGACGTATCGGGCATGCGCAGCAGCCCGGAATGACTTTAATACGTCATCACATACATTCCCCGCTGCCTCTGTCTGTAGTGAGCACATTCCAGGCATGCTCAGTAGCACGGAATGTGCTTGCGACGCGATCGCATTCCTCTCTGCCCCCTGTCCTCAGGGAGACTTTGCAGTGAGCGGTCAGGGATCAGAGAGTGAGGGATCGCATTCCTCTCCGCCCCCTGTCCTCAGGGAGACTTTGCAGTGAGTGATCAGGGATCAGAGAGTGAGGGATCGCATTCCTCTCTGCCCCCTGTCCTCAGAAGACTTTGCAGGGAGCGGTCAGGGACCAGAGAGTGAGGGGTCATCTCCGGCGCATCAGTGTGATTTATATTGGTATGTGGGCAGTTCTTCGTCAGTTTTCACTGCCAAAATGTTTTGATCTGCAAGAGCAGCACACAGCTCTGCAGAATGACTGGCAGTGAGCTGACATTTCTGGCACATAAAAGTGTATTGTTATTGGTACTAAGTACTATGGGCAGTACTATGAAAACAAAAAGCTCTTACTAGATAAGAATGCCTAGTGAGAGCACAGACACTGTGAGATGGATTGTTATGAACACATGCAAGGGAGGTGGAACAGCCAGGCTGTGCTGGCACCTCCCTCTGATGTTAAACAAACACTAGACTCATGAACAAGCACAGACAGTGAAGGGAGGGGGGATGATGTCATCCCCCTGAAGAAAAGAAACACCCAGATGGGAGGGGAAGAAACTCCTCTGCATTTCAGGAAATGAGATATTGAAAGTTCTCAGACATAGCCAAAGTAAGGAAGCGAGAAATCCCCTTTAAGGGGTTAAAAGGGTCTCGTAGCAATAAATAGATCACAAAATGCCATCTTTCTGGGATCCTTAGTGATCATCTGTTATCTACAAGGAAATCTGGCAGCAAATATATGATTTTCAGGGTAAATGAAGAACTACACAGTGCCCATTCAATGGGTTGTCTGTGTGACATTAGACAGGACAGGTCCTCCAGGGCAAGATCTGCTCTATGTAACCACTCTGACCAAGACATGACATTCTGAACAGACATCCCCCTAGAATTCTCTCATAGGCGGTATGGAAATAGTTTTATTAAAACCGGAGAACCCCTCTAAAGGAGTTCTACCATCTCAGAGTTTTATGGCATGCCATACATATTTAATAGGTATGGGTCTCATATCTTGGTCATGCAAATTTCTCTGTGCAGAAAGGAGAGGTCGCTGCACATGGAAGTTCCCTGACTGTTCTCAGAACTCTCATAGATCAGAGAATACTGCACATTGACAGCCACCTGTTTGTTCTGCCCTGTTGTTAAGACAGATGCATGTCCCAGAAGTGGGATCCACACCTACTGGACATTTATGGCATATCCTATTGATATGCCATAATTATCTGAGGTTGGAATCTGTCACCTCTAAACCACTCCTAAACCACTATAATCGTGGCAAGTTGAAAAGATGCAGGTTCCTCTGTAACTGTTATCTTTGTACAGACACCATTCATCCACAATAAATTTGCAGACCGTCTGTGCGCTGCATGCTAACACATGACAAAATATTACAGCGTTAGTCTAGTGCTTTAGTAGCATGCAGTACATGGACAGTTTGAGGGCTGCAGGGGGATGCAAGATGAGAAAAAAGATGCAAATGACAATCCATCTCTTCTTATTAAAGTTTTTTTCTTTTTAATATTTGATGCGGAAGGTGTGATTTCTTTGGTGACAAATTCCCATTAAATGCCCGCAGAAATACAATGTACAGTGACTGAAAAGATAAAATAATCCAAAAATCATAATTAACCCATGAAGAGATATTTGCCTAAACTCGCACCTCATCTGGGAAATTTGTTGTAACTGAAGTTTGCACAAGGTAATCATCTCAGTGTATAGAAGGTGAGTCAAATATTCCAGGACACTCTTTCATTTCAGAAACAAATTTGAATGCCCCAGCAAGTAATGGGTGAAGGGGCCTATTTTTTAGGCTATGTCTGGCACATGGCCGCCATCTTGAAAGCCACCATTTTAGATCAAGGGCAAGTTGTTCTAATGGGAGGGGGTCATGTTACATATCAAGCTGGGGAAGTACCAGCAACACTTGATGGTATAAGATCCGAGCTTGAATTTGATTGCTGCATTTATATTTGTAATATCTCCTATAGTTCAAAAGTTATCAACACATAAATGTCTCATGCTTGTGCATAACAATTGGGTCCAGCACTTTCAGCTCTGTGTTCAGCACAAACGGACATACCTTGATGGTGGTAGTAACACACTACTGAGCGGATGTTGATCGTCGCTAGAGCTTCGTAGTAGAAGAGTAAATAGGACGCCAACTCCACATTAGACCCTTGAACCCAGGTAGATATGGTACTTGCACCCATCTGCTGTGGTGTGGCTTGGAGTGGTGGTTGGGATCCTCGGTTGCACTAAGACCAATTTCCCTGTGTGATGGTGTGTGTGCGCGTTTGATATGCTAACGCGACCCCAACCCTTCCCATCTGGAAGGAAGAACATGTCTTCTATCCAAAATGGCAACTTTCAAGATGGTGTCCATGTTCCATACATAGCTTTAATGATTGCACCCCTCCCCCATGCAGGGATATGCAGATATGTCATTTTCCCTTTCAATTATTAAACAGAATGGCGTCTTGGGACTATTGACTAACCCTGTATATATGTTACAGTATAAGTTGGAGGATTTTCTCCCCAATGTACTTTATAGGCATTCAGTGGCATACGATGTCCAGTGTCTCTAACGTATACATAAATGTATACTGCAAAGTACAACAGTCTATGTTCTCTTAATGGATACCTTTATATACAATAGTGTTGTTGACAATACTATTTTATATCATACTTAGTTTAATTGTATTGAAAGGCATGGTTTACTATGCTTTTCAATGTAACTAATAGCAAAGATACAAAATAGTATGCTGTGTGTGTCGTACTCAATTCTCTTGACTCCTTCTTTTACTGTCACCTACCGAAGGGGATTTTTTTTGTTTTGAAAGAAAACTGTTGAATTAAACTGCTAAGGACTTCTCTTCCAGAGGAGTTTAGATACAGTATTTGCAGAATCTGGAGATTTTTTCCTGGCTGGACTCAGAATTCTTTCTTTTCTCATTACCGTTGTTGATACCTTTGTATGAAATCTTACATTTTTGAACAGCGACACATAGGACAACCTATATTTGCCAAACATTAGAGAAAGTTGTTTCATACTGGCCATTACTGAAACCAAAGCTGAACTTTACAAATGCCTATGTAATGTACTGCACATCATGTAGCAACCCAACAGAAGAACATTATCTGCTTTATTAAAGAGAAGAATTTGTCTTTGGTCTGCTAACACAAAATCAACAATAACAGATTGCCTGATTTATGTAATCCCTTTTGTAAGAAAAGTTTCTTTACAGTAAGGCTATGTCTACACTGTACAGAAAAACGTCCGTTATTTTTTCAGCCGTTTTTCAGTTTTCTAGAAACACCTGGGAAAAAAACGACTGTAAAGAGCTCCCATAGACTCTTATTGTAAAAACGTCCACTAATGTCTTCACTGAGCTTCTTTTTTCTTGAGGCGCAGATAAAATTTACTACAGGAGTTTATGTTAAAATTGGCGACGTCTTTAGGCACATTCTATTCCGCTGAGATTTTTGCGGGCGATTTTTCAATGAAAACTATCACCAGGAGACCAAGTAACACCTATAGATGGGTCGTTAAAAAAAGGTTATACTTAGAGATGGGCGAATTTCTAAAAAATTAGATTCGGTGACTGCGCCGAAATTTTCCGACAAAAAATTTGTTTCGGTCTCCAAATTATTACTTGGATGATTCGCTTTAAAAAAACAAAGCTATTTACCTACGGCTGCTCAGAGCCTGTTGGGTGACGGTAGTAAAACGTATGTGTCTGCTTTATTATGCAGAGGGGAGCTTGGTTTGGTCTTCATATTAATGATTTGTTTTAGTATGACAGCATATGACTGCCGCCCCGCTCTTAGACATTGCTTCACTATAAAATTCCGGCTGGGCACTTAAAGAGGGCAAACTGACAAAAAAACTGAAGGGGAAGGGGATGTTGCTGATAAAAGTCATGGCAGCGCCAGCGGAAAATGAAAAACTGAGAGGATAAGGTAGGACAACACAATTCAGTGACAGAGTTGTGGACGAGTCGATGGCGGCCAGACCAGGCCACCCAGCAGAATGAGTCAGAGAGTGGCACCAATGAAATTCTGGAGGTGGCACAAAACAGGAGTAGGCAAGAGTGGCATCAATGACAGAGTGTGTTAGGTCACGGCAGCGCCACAGCAAGAGAATCGAGGTCCGAGAGTGGCACAATGACATTCTGGAGGTGGCAAATAAACAGGCAGTACGGCCAAGCAGTGGCATAACTGACAGAGAGTGCGAGGTGACCGCGTTAGCAGCTGCATGAGTCAAGAGAGTGGCACAATGACTCAGTTGATGGGTCACCCGGCACCAGCAACAGACAAGCAGCAGCATTAGGCCTCATAGAGTGGCACAATGACAGTGTGGAGGAGGGTGGCTTAATTACCAGTCCCTGATAAGAAACGTGGTAGACAGATGAGAAACTGGCAGAAGATGTGTAGCATCAGATGGGTGGCGGCATCAGAATAGCTTGGCCTGAGGCAAGTAGTGTTGATCCAGACTGCATTTCTCCAAAATTTTGGCTGAGGCGTCATGGCTTGATGTAATATGACGACTAAGGCATTGGTGTGTGGAATTTCCTGGCCGTCAATGCTTGATTCATCTTGACAAAGTTCAGTCATTCAACTTTTCCAGTGGACAAACAGTTCTCCTTGGTCCTGGTCTGGTTAATCGAGGAGTCCACCACCACTGAACACCCCGTCTGTGCCAACATTAGTGACCGGGCACCAGGACAGCTTCTCCTACTGCAAAACTCGGCAAGTTTCTCGCCCACACATCCGGTTTGGATGCCCAAGTCAGTCCAGTAGATCTCCTAAACTGGGGTGGGCAGAGTGCATCTGGACCAGGAATGATGGCAAAGAGAAACAGCTCCCTTCTGCACGAGGTGGAGAGCCTTGACAGGCCCTGCAATCGGCATGCGTGCCACTAGGCCGCTGCTGATTGCTGCGGCGTGAGATGGACCACCACATCTAAGCCAACATTTCTCCCCAGGCCACCGGATGGGTGACAGCTGCATGTGTTGACGCCAGGGCCGGTCGCGTGCCATCATAGCTCCCTGGCCAACGCTACACTTTCTGCCCTCAGATTTACATATACACATATTCACCGGCTCCCTCCTGTGTTCTTAGCAAAGAACTCGCCACAACGCCGAGTAGCTGATTTTACCACCAACGCTACCACGCACGAGTGACTAACTCCGAGATGCTCGAGCTGAGCCCCATGTGCCGTACTTTCTTGGACCCGAGAAGCAGGTTTTTCTACCCCGTGGCTGCTTGAGCTCTGGACCTCAACATTGCTGCCTACCATGATGACCTAACGGGCCAACACTTACCCACTTGCTGGCTGCGCCGCTGCCTGGACGGCGCTAAGCTGACACCCCTCTACTTCTCCTTGATGATGATGAAAGCCCTTGCTTCACCCGGCTCCCAAGTAGGCCGGTCGGCTTACATATATATATTTGTGTTTACATCGTTCACTGCCTTGTCCTTACTACAACTCGGTCTTGGTATGCAGAGTGACCCCCCACAACACACATGACCTACTAATGCCTCACTTCTCAACATCTGATACTTTGCCGCCTACTGCTCAAGAAGCAGCAGGGGATTATTGGCCCCATTCTTCGCTGCCAAGTTGCTGGCTGACTGTCCTCCTTCCTCGCTGCATAGTGGCACTGAGCTAGACCACATAGTAGATCTTGGCTGAGGGAACCGGATGGGGACAGAGTGGGTTCGAGGTAAGGTAAGGGCACGCTGACCGGCTATGGCCATGCCAATAAAGGATGTGTCTAGACGTTCCCACACCGACTCTTGGCATGGGGTTGTCTGATGTTCATCAGGGAGGGAAGTGGCATGACCTAGTCAACCAACTACAAGAACCATTGGGTTGATGAACATAAACACATCGCCTCTAGATGACAGCGGCAGTTCTGGCCTGCACCGCCTACCCAGTGACCCCTAGCTGCGGACGTCTCCCCTTGCTGTGCGTGTCCTGTGGCCCTGCACTCCAGGAATGTTTGTGCACCATCGCCACTCGAGGTGATGAGCCATGCACACCTCTCTGTCTGACATACTGTTTGTTCTAAAAATTGTTACAGACTCTGTTTGATGAAGATATCTGTATATGAAAAATTACACCACCCTGTATTTTGACTCCAACATAAACCCACTAAAAAGCTTGGGTAACCTTGGATCATAAATTGCGCTCAACATAAAGGGCACGGATAAAATTTACCTTGTATGTGCCTGTTAAAAAAAATGTTGTATTTTACTGGAATATAAACGCACAACAGGCATTAATTAACCTCGGATAGAATTATGCTACATAGTGCAAATTTCTTCATGTGGCGGTGAAAAGCAATGTTTCTTTTTATTAAGTACAACTTGCAGAAAAGAATACTTAGTTACCCTTGATGTAAAAATTGCGCAAAGAATGTGCTGCCAACATATTACAGCTTTGTAGCATGTTATAACGGGTTGTGTATTTTTCAGCAACACCACAACAGAAAAAACTTGTCAATTACACCTTCGTTCATGAATTATGCTACAGGCAAATTTCTTCTTTGGCGGTGAAAAAGAACATTTCTTTTAGTGACCACAACAGCAGAACAACGCTTAATTAACCCCTGGATCTAAATTACGCAAAATAAATGAGCAACCAAAAATCACGTGGTATTTGGATTGTTAAAACGTTGTTTCTTTAACTGAATACAACAGGAACAGGCTTAGATAACCCTTGGATATTCAATGTGCTCAAGAACTGAGCAGATAGCATTAAAATGTATATGCAGCTGCATTGGACGCACACTGGACCAGTACCCAATACCCCACAAAATCAGAATTAGAACGTAAGAGAAGAATTCTCTGAGACAAGCAGAGAAACACACCAAAAATCGCTCTATAAAACTGAGTTCTGTAGTATCAGCTATCATAAGCAGCCGCGTGGAGATTTGTATGCTAAGCAGGGGGTATAGGAACCTTCACATCCCCCCTGCTCTGCTATTAGCATACACAGCTTCACAGACCTCTCCACACTTATAGATCAGCCCTCTCTCCTGACTCTGTGGAGCTGACAGTGCAGCTGATTCAGCAGTAAGCAGCAGACCTAGGAAGGCACAAACAGGGTTAACTCTGGCAGCAAACCCCCTCGCCCTCTCCCTGCTGTATAGAAGTTACTGCAGTCAGAGGAGGAGAGCTGTCTGTGTGCTGAGGGGAGGGGGGAAAGGGGAGGAGAAGAGGCAGACAAGAAGCAGGCCCCTGAATTCAGTGTGTCTGGCAGCATAGGATTTTTGAACGTAAGAGAAGCAGTCTCTGAGACAAGCTGTGACACCCCCCAAAAATCGCTGTATAAAAGTGAGTTCTTTAGTATGAGATATCATAAGCAGCAGCGGCGGCAGTACCTTCCTTACACAGCACAGTGAGAGGAGTGTGAGGAGCGAGCATTGCGCCCGGACTTATATAGTGCGGTGACGTCACAGAATCTCACCGGTCTCTTATTGGCTTCATCTCTGCACATGTCATGTAGGCTATGCCTTTCTTCCTCCCAGACTTCTTTGCCCATGTAACGGCATGTGCTTGCAGCATTTTATCAATCAAAAAACCGCTTCATTCCCGCGAATCACCCAACTTCGACTTCGTTCAGAATCAAAGTTTTCCTGAAATTCTAAACGAATTCCACTTCGTTAGAATCAATTCGCCCATCTCTAGTTATATCTTATCAAATTTACATACAAGTGTCCTTTTTTGTACCTTTTGTAATAAAATAATCATGCTTTGGTCGCTAACAATTTTTGCGCAACTCATATTTTTTTCGCTAAAAATACGTTTTTTGTGGATTTTGACATGAAAATCCGTTTTTTTGGTGCCAAAATCCTTTCCTTAACATATTTTGGCGCTAATAAAGTTATCTCGCTTCTGACGCTAAGAATTCTTTTTTTTTACGGATTTTGGCACCAGAATCTTTTTTTTTTTATTTAATTTTGCCGCTGAAATCCTTTTCTTAACATATTTTGGAGCTAATAAAGTTATCTCGCTTCTAATGCCAAAAATACGTTTTTTTTCCAATTTTGACAATAAAATAATTTTCTTTACAGATTTTGGCGCTAATAAAGTTATCTCGCTTCTGACGCCAAAAATACTTTTTTTTTACAGATTTTGGCACCAGAATCCGTTATTTTACGGATTTTGGTGTTAAAATCCTTTTCTTAACATATTTTGGTGCTAATAAAATTATCTCGCTTCTGACGCTAAAAATACGTTTTTTTTACGGATTTTGGAACTAAAATCCTTTTTTTTTTTACAGATTTTGGCGCTAATGAAGTTTTCTCACTTCTGACGCTAAGAATACATTTTTTTTACGGATTTTGGCGGCAGAATCCGTTTTTTTATGGATTTTTGCGCTAAAAATCTTTTCTTTACAGATTTTGGCGCTAATAAAGTTATCTCACTTCAGACGGCAAAAATACGTTTTTTTACGTATTTTGGCACCAGAATCCGTTTTTTTACTGATTTTTTTTGTTAAAATCCTTTTCTTAACATATTTTGGGACTAATAAAGTTATCTTGCTTCTGACGCCAAAAATAAGTTTTTTATGGATTTTGGCCAAGAACCCTTTTTTTTTTCTAGGGTTTTTTTACTTTAAAATTTCTTTTTTTCCCGACTTTGGTGCAAAAAAAAGTTCTCTCGTTATGTTTTATTTTTCATAGTTTGGGAAGGCCAAAAAAAAAGAGTCCACCAGTTAACCCCTTTTGTGCTAAGGGGTTTATAGAGGAAGCAAAAAACCCCAAAGAGGTTTGAAGCCTTGTCCTCATTTTAGGGGAAAAATTCCTTCCCGATCCTTTTGGAAATCGGAAAAAATCCCGATAATGGGCCCCCTTCTAAATCCTAGAAATATAATGTATTTATTTCGTCAGAATGATTTCCAAACCCTTATTTGAATTTTGTTTTAAATTCCCATTAACAAGCCCCTCTGAAAGAGAATTCCCCTTTGTCTCACGTTTTTCGTTAAGTTTCCCTTTCTATTTTTATGTAAAAATTTTCTTTCCCCGGGACGTAAGGAGGGCCCCTTGTTCAGAGGCCCTGCAATTTTTAATTTTCTTGAAGAGCTTTTTTTGGGCCCCTTAAAAATTTTTAAAATATTTATTAGTCCCCCGAAGCGTTTTTTTTCTAAATAAATTAACCCTAATCTTGTAATCTTTCTGATATTGTAGTAAACGGGGAAATTTTTTATTTTTGTTGGCCTTTTGTACTTGTTCAAGTTACATTGCTTTCCCTGGCCGGCACCAAAAAATTTTAAAAATTTTCAGTGTGGGTTAACCAGTTGGGAACTTGTTAAGGGGAGAATAATGTTTCTCTGTGCATTTATGCCCTTTTAATGACCCATGCCCATTTCCCTTTGGCAGGCTTCTGCCTGGCTGCTAAAATTAAGTTTACTGCCCCCCCACCAGGGTTTCCCCAAAGAAATTCCCATGTCACTTTTCCCAGCCTTTTTCCATTTAACATGAGTATGAAAGGGGTTTTTTCCCTCCCATGTGATAACCTTGCTTTATCTGTTTTAAAAATCATCTGCCTTTTCCCTGCCCAGGTAAAACTTATCCGACCCCTTTGTTTAAAAATTTATTACGTTTGATTACTTTACGAGCTTATTTCATCTGCAAAGTGATTTTTACTGGTAATCCTGTGAAAGTCTTTAAATGAAAAGGGTTTTAAAAAAGGATGGGGCCCAAATTACTGACCCCCCTGTGGCCCCCATATTAACGCGATCCAGTCTGAGTTAGTCCCCCCCGTTAATTACTACTTTTGTTTTCTTCAGTGACCCAGTTGCTTCCCAAATGAAACATTTTCCCCCGCCCAAAGCTTTCATTTTATTTACCAACCTTTTATGTGGCCCCCGTATCAAATGTTTTAGAAAAATTGTTTATGAAATCCAATGTCTCACCCCGTCCAGTCTAGCACTGACTTCCCATAGGTGATGAGATTAGTCGACGGGCCGACCCTTTTCTAAACCCCATCGGGAAAGGGGCATTTACATTTATTTTCAGTGAGATATCCAGGATAGCATTTTTAGAAAACCTTCAAATATTTACCTACAACAGAGGTTAAGCTTACCGGCCTATAGTTACCTGGACCCTTTTTGACCCCTTTTTAATATTGGCCCCACATTTACTATGCGCCAATCCTTTGGGCATCCTCGTTTTTAGCAGTCCATAAATATTAAGATAGGGGTTTTAATTAGACCACTTAACTCCTGGGACCGTGGGTGTACCCTTTTGGACCTGGGGATTTGTCTATTTTAATCTTCTTAAGAGGGGAGTTGCACTTCTTCCTGGGTTAGACAAAAAAATTTTTTATTTGGAGTTTACCTATCCCTTGTTAAAGGAAGCCCTCCCCTCAGTAAAATACAGGGGGAGAAAAAAAGTTTTTAATGGGTTTGTTTTTGTATCCCCCTCTCGTCTCTCCCTCAGTATTTTTCAAGGGCCAACTTTTCTGTTTTAATCTTTTTACTATTTATATAGTTAAAAAAATTTTTGGGGGTTTTTAGTTTTACTTTCATAGCTATATGTTTTTCCCGTCCCCGCTTGTTCCTTTATCTTTATTTTACCACTTTATTTTTTTTTCCCAATAGTTCAAAGCGCCTCTTCATACCCCCCTGTTTTGTAGGGGGGAAACGCTTTTTTTTGTTTTTATTCCCTCTTTTACTTCCCCGTTGTCACATTTTTTTTCCGTTTCTAATTTTTTATTACCTTAAGTTTGTACCTCCACGTGGGTAGCCCATGATGTTTTAAAAATATCCCATTTTTATTTTTCTGCCCTTTTTTAAATACATTGTCCCGTCAATTGATTTGGGGGTTCCCTAAGCAGAAATTTAAAATTTGTCTTCCTAAAATTCTGTGTTTTTGTGGGGTCATGACAAAAAACTTATTGAAGGATAAATAGAAGTTTATTTATTTTGGTCACATTTCCTAGGGGGCCCTCAACCTGCCTTTGTTACTTGCAAAGGGCTATTATCAATATTAAGTTAGAAAGGGGCCTTTCCTTAGTCGTTCTTTCACCGTTTGGCAAAGGTAATTACATTAGTTATTGACAAAAAACCTGTTTCCTTTATGAGGCTTTAGAAGGATTTTTTAAAAAAAAATGACAGACACTCCCCCCTTCCGGTCTTTAGATCCCTTCTAAAAAGCGTAACCCTGTAAATTTTAAACCGCCCCTGTAGCTCTCATCCCCCCATGTTCAGTTTTCCCCACTATGTATATTTTTTTTCGTATTGCAATTCTGTTTATTTTTTGTTGGTCGTCTGGCATTGGTCAGCATGCAATTTTGAGATTTTTTAGTTTTTATTCCTTTTCCCCGATCTTTTTTAACTATTTCTAACCCCTCCTCCACTCCACCCCTGTTTTATTTCCCATTCGCAGCTCTCTATCTTCATATCTTGCTGTATATGTGAGTTGCCTTCCCCCCGTCCCTAGTTTTTTAAAATTTTCCCCCAACTTTTCCCGGCCATTTTGTCCCCCAGTCAGCTGCACCCTCCCCTTTAGGGAGCCCACCCTTTTGCTAGAGTCGTAGCCCAAAAAGAAACAGCCAGTTCTCAAAAACCAAATCCCTCTTTCCTACACCTTTTTGAGCCCTTATTCATCCTAATCTCCGCCCCCTCTTGGGTGGTCCGGGGACAGGTAAATTTCTAAATATTTGGGGTCCCCTTGAATTGAGTTTTTGCCTAAGTCCCTGAAATCATTTTTAAGGACACCCACCCCCTCAACCCTTTTTCAATGGTGCCAATGTGACCCTTTAAGTGGATTTCATCAGCCCCCCCCGCATCTGTCTATCGATCCAATATGTCGAACCGGGCCCCAGGTAAAAAACATAGTTCGACGACCCCCGGGCTTTGTGGCAGATTACCCCCTCTGTGCCCCTAATAATGGAGTCCCCAAATCTAGCACCCGTCTTAGCCTGACCTGCACACCTATTCCCCATCTTTCTGGAGCAGAAGTGTAGTGTCTTGCTGCAGCAATGCTATTTTTTGAGCTGAAACCCCCCCATCTGCCAATCTTGAAAATTTGTTGGGGTTTTTACCAGATGGACTAGCCTCCCCGACACTCTTCCCTCTACCCCTTTTTTGGCTGTTTCCCAGTAGCTGCCTCATGTTCTGCACCCCCTCTCAGTGTTGCCACTTGCTCTTTAGTCCGGATCGGGGCTTCTAAATGTGCAGTGTGCACACATCTTGCAAGCAGTATGCCCCCCGAACTTTGCTAAAAGGTGGCCCCTACATTGCCCCGGGTTTTGGGACTGGGGGGAATTTTCAAAATGGAACTCATGGGGATGTTACCAAAAAGATGTATGAATAAATTATAATAATAAGCAAAACAATACTGTCCCCTGTAAACTCCCCAAATCTAAAGTCTCTCAATCTTAAGTCTCCACACTTAAAAAAAAAAAAAAAAAAAAAAAACACACCTATAAGGAAAACACTCGCAGACTCGTTCACTCGCTCAAAATACTCCGTTTAAAACCTTTCCCCCACTGCTGTCTGGCTGTACTGCAAACTCTCTTTCAGGAGCAAAAAAATACGCTAAAAATAAGGGTTTTTTTTTACAGATTTTGGTGCAAGAATCCGTTTTTTGATTAATTTTGGCACTAAAATACACTTATTTACGGATGTTGGCGCTAAAATCCATTTTTTAACTTTATTAGTGTCAAAATATGTTAAGAAAAGCATTTTAGCGCGATAATCCGTAAAAAAAAATGTATTCTCCCGCCAAAATCTGTAAAAAAAACCCCATATTTTTGGCATCCAAAACGACATAACTTTATTAGCGCCAAAATCCGTAAAAATACAGATTTCAGCACCAAAATCTATAAAAAATTGGACTTTAGGGCCAGAATTTGTAAAAAAAAATCCTTATTTTTGGCGACAAACGCGAGATAGCTTTATTAGTGCAAAAATCCATAAAAATGCAGATCTTAGCACCAAAATATGTTAAAACATGGACTTTAGGGCCAAAATCGGTTAAAAATGTATTTTTGGCAACAAAAGCGAGATCGCTTTATTAGTGCCAATCTCCATACAAATGCAGATCTCAGCACCAAAATCCGTTAAAATATGGACTTTAGGGCCAAAATCCGTTAAAAAAAACCCCTATTTTTGGCGACAAACGTGAGATAACTTTGTTAGCGGCAAAATCCACAAAGATGCAGATCTTAGCACCAAAATCCGTTAAAAAATTTACTTTAGGGCCAAAATCCATAAAAAAACTTATTTTTGGCGACAAACGCTAAATAACTTTATTAGCGCCTAAATCCATAAACCGACTACAAGATGACATATACATGTAAAGAGGTACTTTATGTACCCTATTACAGGGTGGAGTTATATCCAATGGCTTAATTTATAGATACATTAAACAACAGGCTTGAAGACAAGCAAAAAACGCGTGTAAAAAACGCGCCAAAAAACGCAAATCGCTGCAAAAACTGCCGTTTTTTCAGCTGCTTTTGACAAGCAGTGGACAGAAAACGCACTTTCATGAACGTTTTTAGTAATTCGTTTTCAGGTTGTTTTTTGTCCACTGCTGTGTAGACATAGCCTAAGCTGATCACAAGCTGTCTTACTGTTTAGACTACCAGTAGTTAGCTATAATCTGTAGTGAAAAATAATGGGAAATGTTTTGCTGTTTTACCACTGCTGGAGGATTAAGGCATTACACACTTGAAAATAAGTAAACTGTCAATGTGGTTCACATACAGTACATGTCTGTTTCTCCAGCTCTTTATAACTGCTGTCTCCTTTGATAATGCTCTTCTCTAATAACTGAATGAGTCTCATGTGGGAACAGCACGTATATGAGCCTCTGCTCCCTCACCCTGTCTCTCGTTTTTTATATTATATATTTACTGTATATATATATATATATATATTATAATATATATATATATTATATTATATATTATATATATATATTTATATATTTATATATATATATATTTTTAAAAATATATATATATATAATTAATAT
>JAODAL010020932.1:0-68261 GCA_025379985.1 Phyllomedusa bahiana | reverse complement strand
GAAAAAAAAGTCCAACAATTTTACTTCCCGTCTTGACACAGTGACCCAAACCTGAAAATCCCCCCAAAAATTTTTAAAAAGGGCCAAAAGATGTTTAACCCACATTTATTTAACGGCTTAAATATCCTGTCCGGCCAAAAGCATGACCCCAAACCTGCATCCCCCCACTTTTAAAAAGTCCCGGAAAAAGGACCCTTTAAACCACCATTTTTTTTTCACTGGAATTGACTATACCTTCCGGGGCCCACAGATGACCCCAAACCTGCTGACCCCCAAATTTTAAAAAAGTCCCGGAAAAAGGAGTTTTTAAACCCCACATTTTTTTTTCCAGGGGACATTGAAATCCTGCCCTGGGCCACAGATGAGCCCCAAACCTGCTGACCCCCACATTTAAAAAGTGCCGGAAAAAGGATCTTTCAACCACCATTTTAGTTTCACGGGACATTGACTATACCTGTCCGGGCCACAGCAGACCCCAAAAACCTCATGACCCCCCCATTTAAAAAGTGCCAAAAAAAAGGAGCTTTAAACCCCCTTTTTTTATTTTAACTGGACATTGACTATACCTGTCCGGGGCCACAGCATGAGCCCCAAACCGCTGACCCCCACTTTTTTAAAAATGCCGAAAAAGGAGTTTTTAAACCACCATTTTAGTTTCACGGGACATTGACAAACCCTGTCCTGGCCCAGCAGACCCCCAAACCTCATGCCCCCCCACATTTAAAAAGTGCCGGAAAAAGGAAGTCTTTAAACCCACCATTTTATTGAACGGACATTGATTTTAAACCGTCCTGGCCACAGCATGCCCCCCAAACCGAAACCCCCCCATTTTTAAAAAGGGGGAAAAAAGGATCTTCAACCCCATTTTATTTCACGGGACTTGACTATCCCTGTCCTGGGCCACAGCATAAACCCCCAAACCTGCATGACCCCCCCTTTAAAAAATCCCAAAAAAAGGGAGTCTTTAAACCCAATTTTTTTTACTGGACTTTAAATATACCTGTCCTGGGGCCCAGCATGGCCCCCAACCGCATGCCCCCCAAATTTAAAAAGTGCGGAAAAAGGGAGTCTTTAAACCCAAATTTTAAATTTTTCTGGACATTGAAAATCCCTTTCCCGGGGCCACAGCATGACCCCCAAACCTGCATGACCCCAATTTAAAAAGTCCCCGGAAAAAAGGAGTCTTTCAACCCCCTTTTTATTTTTCATGGACATTGACTATACCTGCCGGGCCCCACAGCTTACACAGGCCCGAGTTACGTGGGTGCGGTGACAGCCCAGGCTGGCTTCCGCATCATTAACACGGGTTAAAATCCCCTGATGACGCAGCAACGAAAACTGTCGTGCTGAAGCAGATGGGGGGAAAGCGGAAGGTGAGAACTCACCTTCCTCTGTACACAGCAATACCTGGGTAGCGCTTGCCCCTCGTATGGTGGGGACCAATTAGTTCACTTGAAATACTGGGGGTTAACGTCTTTTACCCCCGGGTGCCCTTTATTTGGCATTTTTTTTCTCATTTTACTAAAGGGCTGGGGGAAAAGGCCCCTCTGAATTTTGTTCTCTGCCCGTGCTCCATACTCCATTCTCTGAAAACCCTACATCTGGTAAATTTTTTCCTTACCCCCCTTGTACAATTCAGGGTTTTTTTTTTTAAAGCTATTTTGTACTGAAAATTTTTTTAGTATTTTAAATTTCTAGAAAAACTTTTTTAAAAATCGGAGGGAATCCACCACTTTTTGTTTCCCTTTTTTTTTCTTTGTATAAAGGGGTTGTTCAATACGGGTTGATACTAGTTAAAGATCTTGCAAAAAAAAAATTTTTTTGCAAATGTTCCATTAACATGTCCTACCTTTTCCGTTTCTGACAGCCCCATAAACCCTTGAGCCACTCTTGACTTTGTGAAAAAAAAATGTCTGTTGGGAAACCAAAATTTTTTAAAATAAAAACCTGTGTATGACAAACCTACGGAGACGGGATACCCTAACAAATCATGATAAAATTAACATTTATTAATATCACCTAAAACCCTAAAAAACCCCCATTTCCCCTATATCTAATACTAAACCCCTACCTAAAAAAAAGGACCCTCGCCCTAAAAAAGACCCCCCCGGAAACCCTTCTATTCTTTTCTCCCATAAAAAACCCATACATAGATTAATGTAAACACCTGTTAAAGATCTAAGAGCAGGGTAAATGAACCTACAACGTCCTAACAAGTCGCTGGACCTATATTGTCCCCCAAAACGCCAAAGCCAACGCGTTTCCCCCCCCTGTCCAGAGGATTTTAGGCCACAGCACTGGGATATTTAATACCCCATAAATGGTCCCCTTAGCAAATGTAACAAAAGCAGATATATATAAAGAACAATCATATAACCCACACTTGTAAAAAAGGGCTACTGAAAGTCTATACACAGATTAAAGGGGAAAATATTACCCGTTCCCCACAAAGGAGAACAAACCCCAGCCCCCTTGATTTTCAGGAGTCGGGAATTCCCTGGGCTCCCCAAAAGGGGCAGGACAAAAAAACAGCTAGACACTCACCTTAAAAAAACCTATAATAATCTGCACGCGCATGTGAGTGGGCTCTTCCGGAGCCGGGGCAAACCAGCGGACCGGAAACGGAAGTACTAGTGGGCACGTTGGTCGGAAACCCCTGGCCCAGGGGCCCCAACAGCAAAAACCCCGGGGGGCCAAGCAAGGTCCCGTGGAAACGGCGCAGGCGCCAAATATCAGTACCCCACCCCTTCAATCTCCACAGCAAGCCCGGGGAAAAAACCCTCGGGGCTACTAATCTCTAATCAATAATTAGCGCATTTTACAGTAACAGCCCCAAAAAAATTCAAAAAAGACCTTGAGCCATTTTGACAATTGTGAAAACAAATGTCTGTTAGAAACCAATTTTTTTACAATTGGACTGTAGTATAGCTGCATTTACAGCAAATCCCCCCAAAAATTCAAAACAGATTGAGACTCTTGAAATTGTGAAGAACAAAGTCTTTTAAAAACAACAATTAAAAAAAATGATTCTCAGCCTGTTAAAAAATTGTGAGGAAGAAATGCCATTAGAAGCCCTTTTTGTTCCAAAGGACATAATTTAGCTGTATCTCACAGCAAAATCCCCCAAAAACCATTGACAAGCGAAAAATTCTAAAGATAAAAGATTTAAATGGAAAAAAGGTTTTGATGAAAACTTGGTGTCTTTTACAGCCCTCCCGCAAAAACCAAAAAAAATGATTTTTTTTGGGAACTGAAAAAAAATTTGCAGTAAGAAAGATCATTTTAAAAAAAAAGTTTTAAAAGGACCATTTCTTTTGGAAGAGGAATGTGAAGTAGAGGAAAATATCGGTGACCTCGGCAATTGGGGCCACAACATCATCAGAGCCCATCCCTGTTTTATCTTGAGAAAGTCAAACGTCCACATTATTGTGGAAACCCGGAAGGTTTTTTGTAATGACCCCCAGCTGTGTAAAGGCCCCGTCAGATAGAGTGGTGGGGGCAGGAAAACCCCTTATGGCTTTGGTGGGGGCCTTTTTCATAAATTTTTGGATACCCAAAAGTAAAATTGGGGTCCGGAACAACCCAAAAACTTTTGGTTTTGAAAACCAGTAGTGTGCCCCTGATTTAAGTGGATATGTGTGTTGTATGTGTGCCCTGCATTACATGCGTTGGTGAGGGGGTAAAAAGTTTGCCAAAGGGTAAAACCATTAGGCTTTCCCCCTTGCCTCTGCTGCCACTAGGGCTATTGGCACCTATGCTGTCACGTTCTTCTTGTTCCCCCGGGGACTTTGAAAGAACGTGAAGCGACCAACAGTGTCCCCGTTGTTAAATCAGCAAGGTTCCTTTTCCCTGCATTTAACTCCTATTTTGGGTGGGGGGAAAAGGAAATCTGAGTTTTGTTTTGTACGGGGACGGGGTGGCTCCCCCAGTAATGTTTTATTTTGATGGGTAATAGGGATTTTTGGGGGGAAATGGAGCCCAAGAATCATGTGAAAGGGACCCTTGATTTCCCCAAGTCGGGGTGGGGGCACTGAAAGTTTTCTTCTTCCCCCCACCTCAAATTCGGAAACCTCTTCCAAAGGCAGGGACGCGGTAAGTTGGTTTTCCGGAATACCTATCCTTCCCCTCCGCTTCCTCCGGAAAACAGTTCAACCACCCCCTGATTCCCAGATGAGCACCCTGGAGCTGGGCGCCCCCTTGCACAGCCCTAGCCCCAACCCACTGTAATAAAGACTTTTAAAAAATTGTAAAAAACTGTGGGTTGGGGATTCGACGGGAAAAATTTTCCCTGAAGCATTGTGCCCGTCTCCTCTCCGCGATGGTTGGCCCTGATTTTCGAGTGCCCAAACGATCGTTCCAAAAATAACTCCCCCAAAAATTTCATGTGAAAGGGAATTGCCCGCAATGACATTTTGGGGGCTTCTTAAAAATGGCGGGATGGGCGAGGCCTTTCACCTGCCTCCACTTCGGTGGCTAAAACCCCGAGGTCCGAAAACGCTGTTGTCGGGCCATGTGTACTTGTACTGCTAATGGCTTTGCATGCTGCCAAATCGTGGAGCTGTGGGGGTGGAATTCCAGCGTGTTGCCACGTCAACAATGAACGGTTGGGGGAGACCGAGTGACGTGCAACCAGCCAGGGGGGGACAAGAGGGTGCGAACGGCAGATGTGCGAGTCAGCCCTGAGGCTTCCTCAGAGGCAGTCCAGACCTGGGTAGCGTTTTAAAAATTTTTGGGAGACAAGGTTCATGACTTCCCGGGAAAATTTTCCCCACCCTACGTTTAAAGGGCAGCCGCATTTTGCCGTTATCGCACACCACTTTGCCGGCCAAGGTTTTGTACCGCCAGCGGGTTCTTGGGGAGAGCCGTCCACAGCCCTGATGTGTGTTGGGTCTCCAAGCAGATTTTTCAAAGGGGCCCTGGTTTCTTGGGGCACGTGGCCACCAAAAACCCTGGGGGAAGCCTCACCATCCCCCGGTTTTGAAAGCGTGCCCCCCGAGCCTGAAGACCCCACCCCCCAAGACATCCCCAAAGCTCCCCCAGTGAGCTGTACGGGAAAATTTTACGGCCTCAGCCGTGTTACTACCCAGGGGTTGGGGGTCGATGGATTTCCCCGGACACAGAAAGAAGACAACCCGCTTAAAATTTTTTAGATGACATGGGGGCCCGGGAGGGAGGTTTCGGAAAAGAAATGCCTGCTCGGCATCGGGTTTATTGGGTGCTGGAAAGGGGGCCTGACGGGGCGGAAAACCATCTGGTACCAAGGGAAAGAAAACATTTCCAAGGGCCCAAAAGCTGGAAATTGGGCATTCAGGCTTTTGGTTTTGGGGGGTTTTGGGTTTTTAAAGGTTTTTTCTGCCCCCCAACCTGGTGACGAAGGTGGTGCTAGACTGGCCGCTGTACTGCGGGCGGTCGTCAAAGGTTGAAGGAGAAGGGGTAGGATGGATCTCGGTGGTGGTGGTACTCGGGGCGTGGGGGGAGGTAGCGGAGGCTGATCCCTATCATGCCCCTTTGAGGAAGGGGAAACTGAGGCCCTTTGGGTGGGGCGGAGGGGGGGAGGAGGGAAGACAGGGGGTTGGTGGTTGGGCCGGCTCGGTGTGGCCTTTTTTGGCCAAGTGTTCCCCCATTTCCTTCAGCGCGCTGTGAAGACATGTTGGGGGGGTTTAAAAAACCCCTAAAATTTTGCCTTACTGTGGTTTACGGCAAGGGGGGCATATGACATCGGGGGTGAATAGAGGCTTGCTCGAAAAAGGCCAGGCTTGAGAGGTCCTGGCCCTTTTCCCCACGGCGATAGGCGAGGGCGGTTTTTCCCGCTGATGTGGCTGTCGAATACTCAACGGATTTGTGCGACCCCCCTCTCCCTTTTTTGGGGCAGGCCGTATGACACCCCCCAGCGTTTTCCCCTGTAGTGTGAAGCGCTCCCAAGAAATTCTGCTGAAAGAACCCCTTGGATCCGCAAGTTTCATCACCATCATCAACACGGGGACTTTTTGTCTTAAAATTCTGCATCCAGAAAACTGCGGGCTACAAGCAAGAGGGACGGCAAGGTGTTGCCGACCCCCCCGGGGTTTTTTCGATTTAGCTTCCTTCTCTGCTCTGTGGCATAGCAATTGGGCGAACATACAAAATCATCCTCTTTGGCCCCTTTTATTTTGAAATGCCTTTGACCCCAACCCCCATTTTGTTCAAAGAGGTCTTGAAAATGTTTTCCACAGTGGTGGGTAGCGAGTTGAATTTGGGTCCTTCGCTTTTGTTGGAAGGATGTGACGATGCTGATGACGACATTTGTGGCCCTGACTGGGGGGACAGGAGGTAAGACTGTGGATGCAGGTTGAATTAACCCGGGAAGAAAAGGGCTGGGGACACCCTTGTTATAGACACAGGGCACCAACCAGTGATGACAGGCCTGACTGTCCCGCAACCCAGTCCCCTGGTTGTGTGTTGTCGCCCGCACTGGAAGGGGCACCCTTTTCTATCCCCTTTCCTCCATGCCTACAACCCCCCTTTGTCGTTCCACCCACATTTGCTCCCCGTTCAGAAAGATAAAAATTAAGAAAGGTATGGCAAGTTTTTACGTTTCTTATTGAAAGCACAAATCACAAATATTTTTCAATCCCTCTAATTTCCTACAGCCAACTAGGATTTGAAACTGAAAAGTTTCTAGCAAATACTGTGAAAGCGGGTTTTGAAGAACCCTAAGAGAAAAAACAACGTGTTTTCCTTCAGTCAGGGATTTTCAATGCCCCGTAACTAGAATTGTAGTTTTAACAAAATTTCATACAAGTGCGCATTGCACAAAAAAGAATTCACCCACCCCAAAAAAACTATTAGAATTACAGGTTGAGAATTGCGTTTTTTTCGCAATGACAAAAAGAAAAGTTTCTCGTACAAATTTGGCTATATTAAAAAAACTGGGCCGCACCAAAGTGCAATCCGCTATTTTTAAAAATTTTTACGGGTAACAAAAGGTAGTTTTTGCACCAAATTTAAAACATAACGTAATACAAAATTTCTGTATTCAAAATTTTAAATAAGGTGGCTATTTAAAAAAAAAGGGGGATCCAAATTGAAAATAGAGCTTTTAAATGTTTTACGATAAAAAAAAATGTGTTTTTGCCCAATGAAATACAACAGCAGTTACCACAAAATTTCTGTATTCAAATTTTAATACAAGGTGGCTTTTGAACAAAACTGGGGCGCACCAAAATGAAAAAACTATTTAAAAGTTTTTACGGTAAAAAGGTGTCTTTTGCACCTATAAATACACCCTGCAATTTTTAGCAAATTTCTGTATCGTAAAAAAAGTACCCAAAATGGGTCTTTGAAATTAATTCCTGGCCCAAAGTGAAAAAACCTAATTAAATTGTGTACAGTAATAAAAGGTGGGTTTTGCACCAAAGAATCAACAGCAGTTGCTAAAAAATTTTTGTTCCCAATGTAAGTACAAAGGGGGGGTCTTTGAACAAAAATGGCTGCGCCAAAATGAAAAACACCAATTTAAATTGTGTCGGAAATAAAAGGTGGTTTTTGCCCTTTTTGAAATATACCCGCATTACTAGCAAATTTTTATATGTAAAATAAGTACAAGGTGGGTCTTTGAACAAAAATGGGGGCCCCCCGCCCAAAAGGGAAAAAAAACCCAATTGATTTTGTCAGATAATAAAAGGTGGTTTTTTTTCATAGAAATACCCCGCAAATTAGAAAAATTTTGTATGTAAAAATAAGTACAAGGTGGGTTTTGAACAAAAATGGCCTGGCCAAAATGAAAAACACCTAATTTTTTGACGGATAATAAAGGTGGTTTTTGCCCTATGAAATACACCTGAATTACTAGCAAATTTTATTCGTAAAAAAATTACAAGGTGGGTCTTTGAACAAAAAAGGGGCCCGCGCCAAAGTGGGAAAAAACCCAAATTTGATTATTGTACAGTAAAAAGGGGGTTTTGCCCCAGAAAACACCGGGAAATTATAGCAAATTTTGTATCTAAATAAAAACAAGGTGGGGGTTTGAAAAAAACGTGCTCCAAAAGTGAAAATAAACCCAAAATTAAAACGTGTTACGGATAATAAAAATGGTTTTTTATATATGAAAAACACCCCAGTGATAAAAAAGTTTTGTATCCCAAGTTAATACAAGGTGGGTTTTTGAACAAAAATGGGTGCACAAAAGTGAAAAAAAAAAATAATTAAATTGTGTAGGGTAAAAAAGGTGGTTTTTGCACCCATGAAATACCCGAGTGACAGAAAAGTTTTGTATCCTAATTAAAGTAACAAAGGGGGGTTTTGAACAAAAATGGGTGCAAAAAGTTAAAAAAAATAATTAAAAAGTGTGGTAAAAAAAAGGGGGTTTTTTGCACCTATGAAAAAAACCTGCGGTGACAGAAAAATTTGTACCTTTTTTAAGTACAAGGTAGGGCTTTGAACAAAATGGCTCACAAAAGTGAAAAAAAAAACCTAATTAAATGGGTCGGATAATAAAAAGGTTTTTTCCCTATAACTACACCTGGGTGACTAGAAAAATTCTTTTCCTATGTAGTAGAAGGTGGGGTTTGAACAAAACTGGGGTTCACAAAGTGAAAAAAAAATAAATTTAATCTTGTCGGGTTAAAAAGGGGGTTTTTGCACCCATGAAATACATGCAGTTTATAGAAAAGTTCGTATCCCAAAGTAAATCAAGGTGGGTCTTTGAACAAAAACTGGGCTGCAAAAAGGAAAAAAAATATTTTAAAAATGTACGGATAATAAAAGGTTTTTTTGCACCTATGAAATACACCTGTAGTAACTAGAAAAGTTCTGTATCCTAATGTAAGTACAAGGTGGGTCTTTGAACAAAACTGGGCTGCACAAAATACAAGGTACTATTTCACCAAAAACTGGCCAAAAACTGTTAAAAAAAAGCCATTTCAATGCAGGTTCAAAGCAGTCTAGGATGCACAATTTACACTCTCCTTTCAAAAGCCTGCCAGCCTGTCTGTCTGTGTTCGCCCGCACCCCCCCTCCCCCGGCCCTCTCTCCCCCCGTGGCTGTACAGCGCTAGATGCTTCTTTAAAAGTCTCAGCCTAACTAACTAAGAACTGAAATTCTCTAATCTACCTATGTTCTAATGTTCACAGCTAAAAGCATAGTTGTCTGTGAGAACAAAGAGAACTGTGTCTCTGAGCTGAGCTGTATTGAGGAGAGAGAGCTAACACACGTCCTGCTCTTATGAGACACACTGACACACTGATGCTGAACAGGAAGGGCTGTTCTATGCAAAACGAGGTCATGTGATTTTTCCAGCCAATGACAACCATACACATCACAGTCATGACGTCACACACACATCTCACCCTGCTCTATTCTGTAATCTGATTTGCTGGCCGCCCAAATGACAGGAAGCGCTGAAAATGGCGCGATAGTAATAGATTATGTGCAGATTCTCACCTAAATCATCGCGTGATCGGAAATTTCCGATCAACCTAAAAACCGTGCCGATTTCAACTTTGTCGATTATAATCACTCATCCCTAGTCCCCTACAAACAAGCAAGATTTATGGCTCTCACAGACTTGTAACTTCTTCTGTAAGAGGCTCCTCTGTCCTTCACTCATTACCTGTAGTAATGGCTTCTGTTTGAACTTGTTATCAGTATAAAAGACACCTGTCCACAACCTCAAACAGTCACACTCCAAACTCCACTATAGTGAAGACCAAAGAGCTCACGAGGGACACCAGAAACAAAATTGTAGCCCTGCCCCAGGCTGGGAAGACTGAATCTGCAATAGGCAAGAAGCTTGGTGTGAAGAAATCAACAGTGGGAGCAATAATTAAAAAATGGAAGACCGACAAGACCACTGATAATTTCCCTCCATCTGGGCCTCCACGCAAGATCTCACCCCGTGGGGTCAAAATGATCATAAGAACAGTGAACAAAAATCCCAGAACCACACGGGGGGGCCTTGTGAATGACCTGCAGAGAGCTGGGACCAACGTAACAAAGGCTACCATCAGTAACACTACGCCGCCAGGGACTCAGATCCTGCAGTGCCAGACGTGTCCCCCTGCTTAAGCCAGTACATGTCTGGGCCCATCTGAAGTTTGCTAGAGAGCATTTGGATGTTCCAGAAAAGTATTGGTAGAATGTCATATGGTCAGATGAAACCAAAGTGGAACTGATTGGTAGAAACACAACTCGTCGTGTTTGGAGGCGAGAGAAGGCTGAGTTGCATCCAAAGAACTCCATATCTACTGTGAAGCATTGCGTGGCAACACCAGACCTACTGTGAAGCATAGGGGGGAAACATCAGGCTTTGGGCTGATTCGCTGCAAAGAGACCAGGATGACTGATCCGTGTACATGAAAGAATGAATGGGACCATGTATCGTGAGATTTTGAGGCAAACCTACTTCCATTAGCAAGGGCATTGAAGATGAAACGTGGTTGAGTCTTTTAGCATGACAATGATCCCAAGCACACCACCAGGGCAACGAAGGAGTGGCTTCATAAGAAGCATTTCAAGGTCCTGGAGTGGCCTAGCCAGTCTCCAGATTGCAACCCTATAGAAAACCTTTGAAGGGAGTTGAAAGTTTGTGTTGCCCAGCAACAGCCCCAAAACATCACTGCTCTACAGATGATCTGCATGGAGGAATGGGCCAAAATACCAGCAACAGTATGTGCCAACCTTGTGAAGACTTACAGAAAATGTTTGACCTCTGTCATTGCCAACAAAGGAGATAGAACAAAGTATTGAGATTAACTTTTGTTATTGACAAAATACTTATTTTACACCATAATTTGCAAATAAATTCTTTCCAAATCAGACAATGGGATTTTTGGGATTTGTTTTCTCATTTTGTCTCTCATAGTTGAGGTCGACCGATGATGTCAGTTACAGGACGCTCTTATCTGTGGGAGAACTTGCACAATTGGGGGCTGACTAAATACTTTTTTCCCCATTGTAATTCATTTACCAGCACTGCTGGGCAAGTTTTCTGATTTGCTGTTGCATTATCCCATATAATGACATAATAAGAAATGATCTATAACTACATATCTCAAACGACCTACAATATCCTAAGTATTATGATGAAGAGCAACAAAATATCTTCTGAAACATCAGGTACAGCTTGGAATTTCTTATAAAATGTAAACAAGACATCAGCTCACCCACAACTGTCCAGCAAAGGCAGAGAGGAGCCGCACGGATTCCGTCCGGAGCAAGACGTGAAGTACCAGAACTTTAGAAGAAAATAATCCAGCGGTTCCAGATCTCCATAATAAAACTTAATAAAGTTTATTGCAACATGTAAAAACACGCACCTCCGCAGTAAGTGAAGTCCCCAAAGTTAAACCTGACGCGTTTCGGGCGATACAACGCCCTTAGTCATAGCATAAAAGCAAATACAATTGTATACCATATATATAAATAGATAAAATAGCAAGTACTTACACCTGAACCAACGGGCTGCAAGTTCCTCCGTTCACCGTGTGTGCTTCCGGAACGGAAACAGCCGGCAGGAATGTTGACATGGACAGCGCACGGAGCTCCGCATAGACAAAAGCCTGGTCTGAGGGCAAAGACGCGCATGCGGCGCATTGTTCCCTCCAAATGACTGCCGATGCTGTTGAAATGCCAAACACGTAAAGAATATGAGGCTAGGCGAAGCCTGACAGGTATAAAAAGGGAACTACAATATCAAACTATAATTAAAGCACAACATATTGTAAACAAATATTCATAGGGAATTTTACAAAGCAGAAAATGTGCAAAATCTACTTATATTACGTCAAATATTCGGGAGAAGTGTGAAAGTACACAAAGAGAGAGACACCCGCCATAACAGAACCAAATTACCCCTTAATTCAATAATGAATACATAAGGCTCACGTTTTAAGATTGAGTCCATTGGGTACCCTGAAGAATTTGAGAAGTCAGTATCTAAAACGCCTCATGTCATGTATTTATTTATTCCCCTCTACTTCCCGAAGGGGTTCAATATCCTTTTCTATCCATAAGTTTTCTAACCCCCTGTGTTGGAGTTGTGGACTTCCCTAAAATGAAGAGACAAATTAGATCGATAGCGCATGGACAGATTGTTATATTCATTCAGGTGGTGTTCAAGAAACGTTGTTTTTCAACCTCGTGTGGTTTTACCCTCATTACTGTATATTGCACAAAGTGCACATAGCCACATAAATAATATGGTGTGAGTTGCAGTTTATATATTGGCGGATTTTGTGGACCTTAGTTCCCTGATTATCAGAGAACTCTCGGCCTGCATTGGCATAACTGCAGGTTCTACACGGATGTGAACCGCATTTAAAAATCCATTTAAACGAACCATGATTTAGAAGAATTCGTATTTTGATTGGAAAGTACCATATTCGGGGAAATAATATTTCCCAAAGTACGTGGCTTTCTGGAAACACCTTCATCCATTTGCAAGTTACAGTCATCCAGAAATCGGATAATCCTCACACCAAAATTGATGAGTTCTTTCATAAAAATTCTTTAATTTGAGAGAAATTGGTTACTTCTGATCTAAAACCAGTGTACATTGATTGGTATAATTATGTTTTTGTTGTGGCAGTGGACGAACCCAGCCGACATGTCTCTGGTCTGCGAGTAAAAAAGAGAATCCTGTTCTTTTCTATCCAAAAAACATTTTGTGGCGACGGGTAAGTAACCCCTCCAGGGTGAACCACCTCAATTTTAATCTGCGCATGATGCGAGTTCTTTCTGTTTCATTATCAGAGATGAACTGCTATTTCTCCTTTGCTCTTATCAATTTCTCTACTGGGATTGATCGACGTGGGGCCTAGGATGTGATACTCCTAAATGTAAAAAATGGTATTCCAGCAGTGTTTTATTCGAATTGTGTTTTGGATAGATTGATAGTCGTGACCTACAATCCCCTCCAAAAGTCTCAGATCAGATAATTGTCTAGTCTTGTCCACACCAATTGTGGGTTAAAACTACAATATTATATAGAAAATTTTACTGTTCAAGTATGATACATATGCCGGTATGGCAGGTAAACATCGGCCCCCACCAAAATTGAAAGGAGGTTCGTTCGATGTATCTGCCATACCAGCAAACTGAATCAGGCAAATTGGATTTGGTGGTCGTAGTACAGGTAAACATACTCCCACCACAACAATGACCAAATTGGCCACGGATGGTTGAGAATATGGCAACCATCAGGGTCATCCACGTATTTGTATATATAATATAACCTGATACGAAAGAAATTTATTGTGGGTTCTTGAGAAAGTCTGCTTTAAGAATTAAGAAAATAATCAGCGTTTGAGCGTTTAAGGTTGGCTATCGACATCGGGCGATAGTCAGATTAGTCGGCCATATCGATAAGGTTTTTCGTTATGTTGAAGCAGTTCAATTTGAGCAATGACATTAAAGTCTAGAGAGAACTAATACACCTTTCCATTATTACACCACAAACAGGGTGGAGAAAGCTGGAATTAACATCCCCACTGTTCATATGGATACGTGCTAAATCTTAGGCATACACACTTAGTTATAAAAGCCACAGAAAAAAAAAACACAAACCATTCTCCTATCCCTGTACTTGTACCACAGCATGACAACTTAAACTGCATCACCCACAAAAGTAAAAAGTGCCACGAAGGCAGTATTTGAACCTTCATTAGAGGATGGCCGAATTTTTCAATTCGGTGTCGGTCACTTCGCCGTTTTCCGCACAAATATTCGTTCGGTCCGAATTAATTCGGCACGAATCACGTTATAAAAAACAGCTATTTCCAGGACTTTGCCCAGAGCCTTGCAGGGTGTGATAGTACGTTGTGCCATGCTCTTAAATATGCAGAGGGCGACTTGTTTGGTGCTTCACTTACAATGTTGTGTTTTTTGTATGACAGCCACTTTGACTGCCGCGCTTTAGAATCAGTTCACTATAAAATTCCTGGGGATTAAGAGGGCCAAACTGACCAAAAACTCAAGCGGAATGGAGGCTGTAAAGTCATGCTAGCGAAAGCTGGAAAAAAACAAGCTGAGAGTCAGGTGGGCAAACATTAGTGATAGAGTGTGGATCGGTGACGCGGCAGCCATGCAGCAAGAGGTAGGCAGTGGCACAATGACTTTTCTGGAGGCGGCCAAAACAGTATTGGCCACGAGTGGCACAATGATTACAGTGTGAGGTCAACTGGCGGCAGCTAGTTATGAGGTCAGAACAGTGGCACTATGACATTATGGAGGCGGGAAAAGCTGTATTAGGGACAGAGTGGCACATAACAGTGTGGAGGTCACGCGGCTCGCAGCAGTATGAGGTCAGGCTAGTGGCACAAATGACATTTTATGGAGGGGCTGGCCAAAACAGTATTAGGCCTACAGAGTGGCACAATGATACAGTGTGGAGGACACGGAGGAAGCAGTATGAGGTCAGACCAGTGCACAAAGACATATGGAAGGCCGGCAAAACTGTATATTAGGCCACAGAGTGGCTATCAATGATTCAGGGTGGAGTTCACGGGCGGCAAGGCAGTAGTATGAGGTCAGACAGATGGCACAGATGACATTATGGCGGCGGCCCAATACAGTATTGGCCACAGAGTGGCACAATGATCACAGTGTGGAGTCACGGCGGCAGCGTAGAGGTAAAGACAGTGGCACAATGGCATTCTGGAGGGTGGCCATAAACAGTTTAGGCCACAGAGTGGCACCAATGATACAAGTTTGGTAAGGTCACGGCGGGGCCAGCAGTATGGGTCAGACTGTGGCACAATAGAACAATTATGGAGGTGGCAAAAAACAGGAGTAGCCACCGTGTGGAGGGCGACTGGCAGCAGCCACTGGCAGCAGCATGAGGTCAGAAGTGGCACAATGACACTGTGTGCGAGGGCACGGACAGGAGTCACCAGCAGCTGACATGAGGTCAGAGAGTGGCACAATGACAGTCTGCAGGTGGCAATTTAGAATTAGGCAACAGAGCGGCACAATGGCTGGGAGCGGAGTTCACGGCGGCAGCAGCATGAGGTCAGGCAGTGGCACATGCCAGAGAGTGGAGAGTGATGAAAGGGCAACACGCATGAGGTCAAGAAGAGTGAACAATGACTTCTGCAGGTGGCAAAATTGTATTAGGACACAGAGCGGCCACAATGAGCTGAGAGGCGGAGGTCCACGGGCGGCAGCTGATGAGGTCAGGAAGCTGGAAAATGACAGAGAGAGGAGGTGAAGCAGGTGCAACAGCATGAGGTTCAGGAGAGTGGCACAATGACATTTCTGCAGGTGGCAAAATATGGATTAGGACAAGAGCGCACAAGCACTGAGAGCGGAGGGTTCCGGCCGGCAGCTGCATGAGGTAGAGCAGTTGGCACAATGACAGAGAGTGGAAGGTGATGACAGGGAGCAACAGCGATGAGGTCAGAGAGTGGAACAATGACATTCTGCAGGTGGCAAAATTGTTATTAGGCCACAGTGCGGCACATTTGACTGAGAGCGGAGGTTCCACGCGGCAGCGCATGAGGTCAGGCAGTGGCACGAATGAAAGAGAGTGGAGGGGTGATGACAGGCAGCTACAGCATGAGGTCAGAGAGTGGCACAATGACATTCTGGGAGGGTGGCAAAAATACAGTACTGGCCGCAGGGGCGGAGTGGCACAATGGTCACAGTGGGGATGTCACGGCAAACAGCAACAGCAGCAGCAGCATGAAGCACATAGTAGTGGCATCAATGACAGGAGTGTTGAGCGTGGGGGCAATTAACTCAGTCCCTGGTAAATGACGGTGGTTGGCAGATGGAGCAACATATCAGCTGATGACTGTTGGCATCAGGCGGTGGCCGGCTTCAGAATAGTGCTGAGGCAGGTAGTTTGAACCAAGAATGACGCCTAAGGCATTGGTGTGTGGTATATACCTGGGCCGATACACGCCTTGTTCCATCTTGACAAAGGTCTGTCGTTTCCAAACATTTCACGTGGACAAGCGTGGTTCTCCTTGGGGGTAACGATGGCCCCCGCGCATCTGACACAGCTGCATGGATGCACACTTTGGACGGGCAGGGACAGCTTCTCCACTGCAAAACACTCGGCAAGTTGCGGCCAACAATCAAGTTTGGCTGCCCAGTAGTCCAGCGGTTCTTCTATACTGGGGGTGGACTGAGTGCTGTCCAAGTAGGCCACCACTGTTGGTTCAGGGAAATGCTCCATGTCCTGCTGCTGCTGCCTGCTGATTGATGCTGGTGATCCTGCCATCCTCAATAGGCGGGTGAAGGAAGTTCTGACTCACTTAGTGACTCCAGATTTAGGTTTACTGCTGATGGGCTTGGGTATGCTCACACCACCCACTCATTCCCCGCCAGCAGCCGCGGCAGTTACAAGTAGTTAGTAACGTGCTGAGGAACCCCCGGTATGACCTGTCCAGTGGATGGGACGAGTGCAGCACTTAGGCAGCGGCCAATGATTACGGAGGGGTTTTCCCTATGTATTTGAGTTAGTTTTCCTCTCTTAGCTGGGTAAAATGCTTCCCATTTTGGACCTGGTAGGTAGCGAGGGTCCATAGGGGTGGAGAGCCAGAAGTCATCCTCTGCCTGGTATGCTGACTATTCGGCTGTAAATAGACAGGCATATATTGCATGCTGCGGGACATCTGCACAAGTGACTCCGAGGGGCTCCCTGCCTCAATTCCAATATCTGTATTACTGCCACGGTGCATTGAGGGAGTCATATGCCTCGTCTTCCTCATCTCCTTCCTCTCTCCAGCTGCTCCTGCTCATCCTCTCTGATCAACCTGGGTAGAAGATCCACTCATTTCACCAGACAAAGCTTTCTGCTACAATGTTCCTACTCCTCCTCCTCCTACACATTTCTCAGTCCCCAACGGACTAATTGTGGCCACGAGAATGTAGTCGCCAATCTCCTGTCCCCTGCCCAGACAGATTTTTCAGCATCTGTTCCAGGACATGAAGCAGTGGTGGAATGAGTTATTCATCCCGTAGTTCCTGGGCGACTGACAAATAACGTTTGGCTCCTTCGAATGGCCTCCAACAAACGCCTGGTGTCACGCATGAGATGCCACTGGCGACATCAAAGTTACACAGGGCAGGTATTCTGTCTGCCTGGATCATCATAAAAAATCGTTATGGCATCTTTCTCTGTTCACTTATACAGTCTGGTTCCAAACATGTGCAGGCTGAATCAAGCGGGTTGGAAACATCGCATATTCAGAGCGTGTTGGGGAGGCCGTTCTGCCGCTGCAACTCGAGGAGGTTGATTCCTGGCTTTGTACGAATGGATAAAGTGCATGCACTGTTTCCTGGCCATTTTCAGAATGTTATGAAGTTCGGTGGAAGATTCAGGAACAATTTTACAACCAGATTGAACACTGGTGACGCCATGCAGGGCACTCCATGGACCATCCCTCCTCGGTGCAGCGCGGACAACATGTTCAATCACCATTGGTTTCAGTCACCTTGGTTCCGTTTTGCACCAGTTGGCGGCGGAGAAGAAAGCACACATCGATTTCTTGGCTGCATGACGCGGAGCAGTTCCTCCCCTGTGTGGACTTCGTTCGCCGAGGCATGCTAGGTGTAGAACTGCGTGACACCGCTGTGCCCTAAACATGTGTATGATGGGGCAGTACTTGTGGAGGCTGAGATGGTGGTGGTGTGGTGGTGGAGGAGGAGGCGGGGACTTTGGCGCAGGCAAGCAGCAGTTTGACAACGTGGAGGAGAAAAGCGCGGTCTCTGTCCAAGTTGAATTGGTGCTGCCTGGCAGGAAGCACATTCACCCATGTGGGCGTAAAGGGACTTGTACTGGCCCTGAAACCGTAGTTACAGCTCCAGAACGTCTGCGCTGCCGGTGTTCCTTGGAACAAACCGATAAGCTCAAGGGGACTGACCCACTTTCTGTTCTACCATATGTATGAAGCTGCTGGTCTGCCTTTTTTGGGAAAAAGGAAATTACGGCTTGGAACTCTCACATCTCGGCGCGGACCAAAGCCATTACGTTATCTGAATGGATGCTGAGGTCCACCCTTTGGAAAGGGTGGGACGCTGTTACCAACTACTTGGACAGGAGCACACGGGCAGCTGCTGCACCTTAGGATGGTTTTGACGCATACCTGTTGTCTCTTTACATTCGCCTCTCTGAACGACCTCGCTGGCGCCAATGAGTAGCGTAGGGCAGGAGCCTCTGGACAGGGAGTGAGAATTGTCAAAGAGAAACAGCTGCCTTCTGCAGAGTTGGTGGAGCCTTGAATGGCCTGAATATGGCTATCTTTGCGTGCAACTGGCCGCGCTGCTGTGTGCTGCAGCGGCAGGATGGACCACCACATCTGAGCCACGTTTCTCCCCGGCAACGGTTGGTGAGCTGCTACTGTGTTGACGCAGGGCCGTTGTGCCAAGTTAGCTCCTGGCCACGCTTCACGTTCTGCCCAACAGATTACTACATTTACCCATTATTCGGCTCTACGGTTGTCTTTGACAAAGAACTGCCCTCCACCGCAGAGTAGCTGATTTTACCGCCAACGCTCCGCCACTGAGTGAACTACTGACCGCCGCTGCCTCGCTGAGCCCCTGTGGTACTGTCTTGGACCTGCGGAAGCGGGTTTTCTACCCGTGGCGACTGGGCTCCCGACTCTCACACTGCTGCTACATGCTGACTCACGGCAACCAACCACTTGTACTGGTGCGCCGCTGCCTGTACGCGAAAGCTGTCGCCCTTTATCCTGACGATGATTGATGCCCTTGCTTTACCCGGCTCCCAAGGCGGTAGGCTACATCATTCATCTATTTGTGTTTCATCGGTCACTCTGTCCTCATCACCGGTATTGGTAGCCGAGGCTGACTCTCACTCATGACCTCCATGCCACTCTCCAATCTATACGTTGCCGCTTCTTGCAAGAAGCTGGGGATATTGCCCCATTTCTTCGCTGCCCCGTACTGCTGACTGACCTCCTCAAATGTTCATCTCGTATATAGTGGCGCTGAGCCCAGACCACATAGTAGATACCATGGCCGACGGGAAATGGATGGAGGTCAGAGGCGGGCTAGAGGAACAGGTGAGGGGCCGCTGACACGCTCCCGGGCCATGCCAACTAAGTGTCTGGGGTGTCTGAGGTTACAACGGATCTCTTGGCTGGGGTTGTTCAGATGTCATCGTGGGAGGAAGAGCGATGACCTAGTCAACCAATCCAAGTACCCTTGGGTTGGAACAACACTCGGCAGATAGATGGAAGCGGCAGTGTTGTGGACCTCACGAGTGACCCTGCTGGACGTTCCCTTGCTGTGCTGCGACCTGGGCCCGTTTCAGAAATGTTTGTGCCACTGCACTCTCGGCATTTGCCAGAGACATGCCACCCTCTCTGTCTGTCATACTGTTTGTTCTAAAAATGTACTGACACTGTTTGATGAAGCTATCGTATTTGATAAAATATACACCCTGTTTTTGATCCAATGAACCCAGTATAACAAGCTTGGGTAAACCCTGGTTTTAAATTGCGCTCCACAAATGGCAGGAAAAATTTTCTTGTATGTTGTCGTTTACAAGCACCTGTGTGTTTTAATAAATGTAGCACAAACAGGCTTAATTAACCTTCGCTTGTGTATTATGTACAAGAAAAATGTATATATTTCGGTGTGAAAAAGACGGTTTTTTTTTTGTCAGCAAAGCAGCAAAAACAACGCTTAATTAACCCCGCCTGGATGTAAATTGCGCCAAAGAATTGAGCCGCAACAAAACTAGTAGGCTGTTACAATTGCGTGTTTTCTAGCCCACACAACAAGAGATACAATGTAATTTGCCTTGCTTGTGAATTAGGCTACACAAAAAAAAAAATATATATTTGGCGTTGAAAAAAGACGGTTTATTTTTGTCAGCACCCAGCAAAACAGCGACTTATTAACCCTGGACTGTAAATTGACGCCAGAGTATTGAGCGCACAAACTAGTAGAGTGTTACAATTGCGTGTTTTATACGCCTTCACAACAAGAGATACAGTTTGTAATTTGCCTTTGCTGTGAATTAGGCTACCAAAAAAAAAATAATATATATTTGGCGTTGAAAAGACTGTTTATTTTTGTCAGCCTACCAGCAAAACAACGCTTAATTAAACCCTGGATGTATATTGCGCCAAAGAATTGAAGACGCAACAACTAGTAGCTTTGTAGCGTGTTACAATTGCTTGTTTTTCTACGCCACACACTAAGAGATCTGTTGTAATTAGCCTTTGCTTGTGGAATTAGGCTACCAAAAAAAAAAAATATATATATTTGGCGTTGAAAAAGACGGTTTTTTTTGTCAGCACACCAGCAAAAACAACGCTTAATTAACCCCTGGATGTAAATTGCGACAAAGAATTGAGACCCACAAAATAGTAGCGTGTTACATATTGCGTATGTTTTCTTCGACACACTACAAGAGATAAAGTTGTAATTTGACTTTGGTTTTGAATTAGGCTACCAAATAAAAATTATTTTTATATTTCGGCGTTGAAATAAGACGGTTTATTTTTGTCAGCACACACAAGCAAAACAAAGCTCTTAATTATCCCCTGGATGTAAATTGCGCAAAGAATTGGAGCCGCACAAACTAGATAGCTTTGTAGCGTGTTACAATTGCGTGTTTTCTACGCCACACAACAAGAGATACAGTTTGTAATTTGCCTTTCTTGTTGAATTAGGCTACCAAAAAAAAATATATAATTTGGAGTTTGAAATAGACGGTTTTCATTTTTGTCAGCAACACAGGCAAAACAACGATTATATAACATTGGATGTTTAATTGCGCCAATAGTAATTGAGCCGCTTCAAACCTACAGTAGGGAGAACTTCCCGTGTTACAATTGCGTGTATTTTCTAGCCACACAACATCTGAGATACAGTTTGTAATTTGCCTTTGCTTGTGAATTAGGCACCAAAAAAACTATATTATATATTTGGGCGTGAAAAAAAGACGTTTTTTTTTGTCAGCACACCTGCAGCAAAACAACGATTATTAACACACTGGATGTAAATTGCGCCAATGATTTGAGCCGCTCAAAACTAGTTGCCGTGTAACAAATTGCGTGTTTTCTACGCCACTCAAACTATGAGATAAAGTCTTGTTAATTTGCTTTGCTTGTGGAATTAGGCTATACCAAAAAAAAAATATTTATACTCTTGGCCCGTTGAAAAAGTACAGGTTTTTGTATTTTTTGTCAGCGCACCCAGCAAAAACAACGTTAATTAACCCATGGATGTATAATTGAGCCAAGTTTTGTGCCGCACACAAACTTAGTAGGTGTTAACAAATTCGCGGGTTTTCTACGCCACACAACAAGAGATACAGTTGTAATTTGCCTATGCTTGTGACTTAGGTCTACCAAAAAAAAATATATATATTTGGCGTGAAAAAGACGGTTTATTTTTGTCAGGCACACCAGCAATACAACGCTTAATTAACCCTGGATGTAAATTGCGAAAGAATGAGCCGCAAAAACTAGTATTAAGCGTGTTACAATTGCGTGTTTTCTACGCAACACAACAAGATATACATTTGTAATTTGCCTTTGCTTGTGAATTAGGCTACCAAACAATAAATATATTTTTTGCGTTGAAAAGACGGTTTATTTTGTCAGCACACCTGCTAAAAAACGCTTAATTAACCCTGGATGTAATTTGCGCCAAGAATTGAGCAGCCAAAAACTTGTCAGGTGTTTTCAAGTTGCGTTGTTTTCCTACGGACCACCACAACAAGAGATACAGTTGTAATTTGCCTTTGCTTGTGTATTAGGCTACCATAAAAATTTATATATATTTGGCGTTGATAAGACGTTATTTTTGTCAGCACACAGCAAAACAAAAGCTGAATTAACACCCATGGATGTTATAATTTGCGCCAACAAGATTGAGACGCCACAAACTAGTAGCGTGTTACAAATTGCGTGTGTGTTTTACTACCGCCACTCACACAAGAGATACAGTGTTAATTTGCCTTTGTTGTGATTTAGGCTACCAAAAAATAAAATATATATTTGGCGTTGAAAAAGACGGTTGATTTTTGTCAGCACACCAGCAAAAACAACGCTTAAATTAACCCTGGTGTAATTGCGCCAAGATTGAGGCCGCTCATACTAGTAGCGTCGTACTATTGGTGTTTTCTACGACCTCTCAACAAGTGATACAGTTGTTAATTTGCCACTTGCTTGTGATTAGGCTACCAATAAAAAAATCTATTATATTTGCGTTGGAAAAAGACGGTTTATGTTTGTCAGCACACAGCAATATAACAACGCTTAATTAACCCTTGGATGTTAATTTGCGCACAAAAGATATTGAGCCGCACTAAACTAGTTATGAAGCGTGTTACACATTGCGTGTTTCACGCCAACAACAAGAGATACAGTTGTAATTTGCATTTGCTTGTGAAATAGGCAACCAAAAAAAAAATATATATATTTGGCGTTGAAAAAGCGGTTTTTTTTTGATCAGCTACACCAAGCAAAAACAACGCTTAATGAACCCCTGGATGTAAATTGACGCCAAAGAATTGAGCCGCACAAAATCTAGTAGCTTTGTTGCGTGTTAAATGCGTGTTTTCTACGCCACACAAAATAGAGATTACAGTTGTAATTAGCCTTTGCTTGTGATTTGGTACCAAAAAAAAATAATATATTTGGAAGTTGAAAAAGCCGGTTTATTTTGTCAGCACACCAGCAAAACAAACGCTTATTTAACCCCGGGATGTAAATTGCCCGCCAAAGAATTGAGCCGCACCAACTAGTAGCTCTGTAGCGTGTTTACATTGTGTGTTTTTTCTACGCCACACAACAAGAGGATTACAGTTGTAATTAGCCTTTGCTTGGAATTAGGCTAACCAAAAAAAAATATATTATATTGGCGTTGAAAAAAGACGGTTTATTTTTGTCAGCACACCAGCAAAACATACGCTGAATTAACCTGGATGTAAATTGCGCAAAAGAATTGAGTCGCCAAACTAAGTAGCGTGTTTCAATTCTGTGTTTTATCACGCCACAAAATCAAGAGATACAGGTTGTAATTTGCCTTGTGCTTGTGAATTAGGCTACCAAATAATTAATCATATTTATTTGGCGTTGAAAAAGACGGTTTTTTTTTGTCGTGCACACCAGCAAAACATCGCTTAATTAACCCCTGGATGTAAACGTGCGGCAATAGAATTCAGCAGCAAAATGATAGTGGTATTTGTATTTGTAAAAACGCTGTTTTTTAATTGATTACAACAGGTAACTGGCTTAGATCCCAAGTGGCTATTGATGTTTTTTGCATGCTCAGTGGACGCACATGGATTTAAGATCCATTTACCCCATAAAAATCAGAAAATTAGCACATTCAGAGACAGTCTGGAAGACAAGCTGAGACACCCCAACAGAAATCGCTCGTATCAAAAATCAGTCTTCAGAAAGCGCTATCACCAGCAGCAGCACCTTCCCTGATCAGTTACACGTGAGAGGAGTGTAGTGAGCTCCCAGCGGCGCGCTCGGTTCTTATATAGTGGCGGTGAGTCACTGAATCCCGCCGGTCTCTGATTGGCTTTCATTCTCTGCTCTTGTCATGCAGCTATTGCCTTCTTCCTACCAGAGGCTGTGCCCCATGTTGGCCTGTGCTCGCAGCATTTTATCAATCAAAAGCTCACTCGTTACACCCGACGTACACACCACAAAGTTCCGACTTCGGTCCGAACCGAAGTTTTCTGATAATTCTAAACGAATTCCTCTTAGTTAGATATCAATTCGCCCCATCATATAACCTTCATCTAACTTGAACTGGACATGGAATTTCCTGTCCTGGAACGCAGCACTGACCACAATATGATTGACCACCCAGATTTTAAGTGACCGGAAAAAAGGATGTCTTTTCATCCACCTTTTTAGTTTCACTGGACATGAACTTATACTGTCCTGGACACAGCATGAGCTCCAAACTGCTCGACCCCAGATTAAAATAAGTGACGGAAAAAAGGAAGTCTTTCAACCACCATTTTACGTTGAACCTGGACATTGCTATACCCTGTCCTGGGCCACAGCATGAGCCCCAAACCGCATGACACCCACATTTAAATAGTGCGGAAAAAGGTGTCTTTCATCCCCATTTTTGTTTCACTGGATTGACTATACCTGTCCCTGGGCACACTGCATGAGCCCCAAAACTTTTTGGCATATCCCGACAGATTTAAAAAGTGCCGGGAAAAAGGGAGTCTTTTACAACCACCGATTTTAGTTTCACTGACATTGAGCTATACCTGTCCTGGGTCACAGCATGAGCCCCAAACCTGCATAACCCCCAGATTTAAAAAGTGGCGGAAAAAGGAGTCTTTCAACCACCATTTTAGTTGAACTGGACATTGACTATGCCGGTTCTGGACCACAGCATGACCCCAAAACCCCATGATCCATGCTGACTATGTGATGACGACATTTTTGGCCGTGACTGGGAGGACGAGGAGGTAAGATGCTAGATGCAGGTTGCTTTAAACCCACTGAAGGACAGATTGGCGACGATGTTCGTTACTTAGATTACAGGGCCCTGGACCAGCGATGACAGGCCTGACTGTCCCGCACTGACGATCCGCTGGCATGCGTGTAGTCGCCAGCACTGGAAGGAGCACCTTCTCTCGTACCTCTACCTCCATGTGCTACCCCCCTCTTTGCTCGCTTACCACCTGCATTTCGCTCCATGTTCAGAAATATAAAAATTTGAGAAGGTATGGATTAGTTTTGGAAAGTCTCTTATTAAAAGACGGCAAATCACAGCTATTCTCAAATCCCTCTAATCAAACCAAAATTGCTGGATTCAAATTTTAACTGCAAGGTGTCTATCAACAAATCTGGACTGGGCAAAAGTGCAAAAAAACACATATCTGTTATGTTTTCGTATAATACACGGTATTTTTGCACCTTTCAATTCACCTGTGGTGACCATAGAATTGCTGTTTTAAGATTTACGTGGATGCTGCGTCAATGAACAAGCTGGGTGCGCAAAAGTCAAAAACATGTATCTGTTATGTTTTCGTATAATACACTGTATTTTTTGCACCTTTCAATTCACCTGTGTGTGACTATAGAATTGCTGTTTTAAGATTTACGTGTATGCTGCGTCAATGAACAAGCTGGGTTCGCAAAAGTCAAAAAACACGTATCTTTTTTGTTTTCGTATAATACACGGTATTTTGTGCACCTTTCAATTCACCTGTGGTGACTATAGAATTGCTGTTTTAAGATTTACGTGGATGCTGCGTCAATGAACAAAGCTGGGTGCGCAAAAGTAAAAAAACACGTATCTGTTATGTTTTCATATGATACACGGTATTTTTGGCAACAAACAACCTGTGCTGACTACAAGATTGCTGGATTGTAATTTAACTGCAAGGTGGATATATCAACACAGGTGGAATGGGTAAAATTGAAAATGAACACCTATCTGAAATGTATACTGATAATAAAAGTGGAGTTTTGCACCTAACAAAGAGACCTGCAGTTACTAGAAATGATGTGTATCCAATATAAGTTCAGGCTGCCCAATATCCAGAAATATTTTCAATAGCAACCTGTTAATAATAAAGATATTGCTGTGCAATGTCTACACTAAGTCTTGGTGAACTTTATCCAGTGTTCTTTATAGATAGAGCTTGTCTGTGTTCCCCCGGGGGCCCCCCCCACTCCCCCCGTGACTTTACAGCGGTAGATGCTGCTTTAAAATTCTCTAGCTAACTACATAAAATCTTCAAATCTCTAATCTAACTAAATTGGAAGGATCACAGCTAATAGTAGAGGTTTCTCTGTGCAGAAATAGACTAATTTCGCTGAGCTGTTTGGCCACAGGCAGAGCGCACGTCCTATTCCTATGAGACGCTGAGAGACACTAAGGCTGAACAGGAAACGCTGTTCTATGTAAAACGAGGTCATGTGATTTTTCCAGCCAATCGCAACCATACACATCCCAGTCATGACGTCGCACACACATCTCACCCTGCTCTATTCTGTAATCTGATTTGCTGGCCGCCAAAATTACAGGAAGCGCCGAAAATGGCGTGATCTTAATAGATGATGCACAGATTTTAACCTTAATTATCGCATGATCTGAAAATTTCGATCACCATAAAAACCTTGCCGATTTCAACCTTGTCGATAAAAATCGCTCAACACTAACCATAATAATTTCCTCTGAGTATTGGCCAAATTGATGTTGATGAAATTTTAACGCTCGAAGAGCGATTTGATGGGGGATAGATGTGTACAGGGATTCAACATCGAACAGAGCCATGTCATGTCGTCCCTCCAAATGCGATCTTTAAGTCCAATAAGGACATCCTGTGTGTCCTGTAAATGGCTGGGAGTCCTCACAACCAAAGGCTGTAGCTGGGTGTCCAGCCGTTGGGAAAATCTCTCCTGGTGGGAGCCGATACCGGTGACTTTTGGTCGCATGGGTGGCTGGTTTACACTCTTATTTTTTTTTGGGAGAGTGTACATGATTGGCATTCTAGGGTATTCCACCTCCAAATATTCTAACTGTTTTTCATTTAGAATGCCAAGGGACATACCCTCTAAAAGTAGAGAGTGCATCTCAGACCTATAAGTTGAGGTAGGATCCTGCGGTAATTTCAGATAGGTAGTTTGGTCTGACAACATAATATGTTTACTCTCAATGTATTTACTTTTATCCATGACTACCACGGTGCCTCCTTTGTCTGCCATCCTGATAACCAACTCTGTATTTGTGTTCAATTCCTTTAAGGCAATACGTTCAGCACAAGATAAGTTACCAAATTTATATCCTGGCGACACCGTGGCAGCCAAGGCTCTCAGATCCAACTCTATCCTATTCTGAAATTTATCCATAGATGAAGCACGAGACTGAATAGGATAAAACTCCCTATTGGGAACCAAAAATTGTGGGATTTGATCTACAGGGCACGAGGAAAGATCCTGTAATTCCTCTAAGATCAAAACAGCCATCTGCTCAGAAAACAACATTCCTTTATAACGATTATTAACAACTTCAACATCTGGTACCAGCATGTTAATATCTGACTCATTACATTCTTGATCATTATCCTCTACCCAAAAGTGACGCCTGAGGGTGAGCATACATATAAATTTATTTATGTCGTTCAGTGTGGAGAACAAATCCAAATTTTATTGTACCCCAAAATTTAAACCTAGGGACAAAACTTTATGGTGGGAGGAGTCCAGATGACAAGATGACAAATTTAATACATCGAGATGTAAACTGGAATCTAATCCGTCGGTGTTTGCCGAGTTTTCATTTTTATTTTTTCTGTGGTGCTTCCTCCCTCCCCTGTGCCCCCGTTTTTTGGGTTCTTCTTGTATTTACATGGTCGATGTTTGAGGGAAGCAAAATCTCTGTCCTGCTCATTTCCCATTACGTGCTCCATTGAATCCCTGGAGGCATCATTAGAAGAACCTGAGTCCAGGGAGCCGAAACTCACACGTCTCCGGTTATACCCCGGAGTAGAATGGAATGTTCTGTGCTCTAGTATGGATCTAGGAGTTGAAGAAGCGGATCTCCTAGGACCCCAATTGTAAATTGTGTCATTCTCATACTCAGCAATGTCCCTCAAAAATTTAGACTTCTTGGTGGCCATTATGGAACTCTCAACTTTGTTAATATTCTCCTCTATTTTAGAAATGGACACTTCAAATTGGGACTGCTCCATTAAGGAACGCAATTCTTCCTCTATACGTTTGATGTCTTGGGATAATTGGTTTAATTTTAGATCTTCAAATTTAACCACTAATGACATCAAGTTGAGGGAACAGGTGGTCAGAATCTTGTTCCATTCTGCCGTAAATTCCTGAGAGAAGACGGTTGTGGGGATTTTCTTCATCCTTAAGCCCCGCGGTATCATGTCTCGCTGGAGGTAATTTTGTAAGGTAGTACAATCCCACCACACCCGAACTTCTTGTGTTTTTAATTTCTCATATTCCTTTAATTTGGACAAATGTTCAGATGTTTTGGGGACAGAACTAGCACCATTATGAAATACCAATGCGGCCTTTTGTTGCCTGCTTGTAACTTCCGACATAATAGAGGTGCAAGAAAATATACTGCAGAGGTGACTAGATTAATGTGAAGCTGGTAGGGCGTGCATGATTAAAGCTCCCTGGTAGCTCATATAAAATGTAAAGAAGACATCAGCTCACCCACAAATGTCCAGCAAAGGCAGAGAGGAGCCGCACGGATTCCGTCCGGAGCAAGACGTGAAGTACCAGAACTTTAGAAGAAAATAATCCAGCAGGTCCAGATCTCCATAATAAAACTTAATGACGTTTATTGCAACATGTAAAACCACGCACCTCCGCAGTAGGTGAGGTCCCCAAAGTTAAACTGACGCGTTTCGGGCGATACAACGCCCTTAGTCATAGCATAAAAGCAAATACAATTGTATACCTTATATATACTTAGATAAAATAGCAAGTACTTACACCTGAACCAACGGGCTGCAAGTTCCTCCGTTCACCGTGTGTGCTTCCGGAACGGAAACAGCCGGCCGGACATGATGACATGACATGCGCACTGAGCCCGCATAGACAAAAGCTGGTGAGGGCAAAGTCCGCGCATGCGCATTGTCCCCCAAATGATGCCGCTGCTGTTGAAGCCAAATACGTATAGAAATGAGGAATGAGAATCCCTACAGGAAAAGGAACAACATATAAACTTATAATTAAAGAAAAAAAATTTGTTAACTAATATTCAAAGGAATTTACAAGCAGAAAATGTGCAATCTACATACACTCACCGGCCACTTTATTAGGTACACCTGTCCAACTGATCGTTAACACTTAATTTCTAAAACAGCCCAAACACATGGCGGCAATCAGTGCATTTAGGCATGTAGACATGGTCAAGACAATCTCCTGCATTCAAACCGAGCATCATATGGGGGAAGAAAGGTGATTTGAGTGCCTTTGAACGTGGCATGGTTGTTGGGGCCAGAAGGGTTTGGTCTGAGTATTTTAAAACTGCTGATCTCCTGGGATTTTCACGCACAACCATCTCTAGGGTTTACAGAGAATGGTCGAAAAAGAAAAAACATCCAGTGAGCGGCAGTCCTGTGGGGAGAAATGCCTTGTTGATGCCAGAGGTCAAAGGAGAATGGGCAGACTGGTTCGAGCTGATAGAAGGCAACATGACTCAAATAGCCACCCCTTACAACCAAGGGAGGCAGAAGAGCATCTCTGAACGCAAGATTGGCGAACTTTGAGGCAGATGGGCTACAGCAGCAGAAGACCACCACCGGGTGCCTCCTTTCAAGCTAAGAACAGGAAACTGAGGCTCCAATTTGCCCAAGCTCATCGAAATTGGACAGTAGAAGATTGAAAAACGTTGCCTGGTCTGATGAGTCTCGATTTCTGCTGCGACATTCGTGATGGTAGGTCAGAATTTGGCGTCACCAACATCAAAGCATGGGATCCATCCTGCCTTGTGTCAACGGTTCAGGCTGGTGGTGGTGGTGTCATGGTGTGGGGAATATTTTCTTGGCACTCTTTGGGCCCCTTGGTACCAATTGAGCATCGTTGCAACACCTTGTGGAATCTATGCCACGAAGAATTGAGGCAGTTCTGAAGGCAAAAGGGGGTCCAACCCGTTACTAGCATGGTGTACCTAATAAAGTGGCCGGTGAGTGTATATTAAGTCAAATATTCGGGAGAAAGACACAAAGAGAGAGACACCCTCATAACAGACCCAAATTACCCCTAATTCAATAATGAAACATAAGCTCACGTTTAAGATTGAGTCCATTGGGTACTGAAGAATTTAGAGTCAGTATCCAAAATGCCTCCCTGTCATGTAATAATTTATCCACATTTATCCACAAAGTAAATACATTGAGAGTATACATATTATGTTGTCAGAGCAAACTACCTATCTGAAATTACCGCAGGATCCTACCTCAACCTATAGGTCTGAGATGCACTCTCTACTTTTAGAGGGTATGTCCCTTGGTATTCTGAGTGAAAAACAGTTAGAATATTTGGAGGTGGAATACCCAAGAATGCCTATCATGTACACCCTCCCAAAAATACATAAGAATGTAAACCAGCCACCCATGCGACCTATAGTCTCCGGTATCGGCTCCCTCCTGGAGAGATTGTCCCAATGGCTGGACAGCCTGCTACAGCCTTTGGTTGTGAGGACTCCCAGCCATTTACAGGACACACATTGGACTTAAAGATCGCATTTGGAGGGACAACATGACATGGCTCTGTTGCGATGTTAAATCCCTGTACACATCTATCCCCCATCAAATCGCTCTTCGAGCGTTAGATTTTCATCTACATCAATTTGGACAATACTCAGAGGAATTATTATTTTCATTGTTTCTGTAGCAGACTTTCTCATGACCCACAATTATTTTTCTTTCGATCGGGTTATTTATTTACAAATACGTGGAGTGTCGATGGGTGCCAAATTCTCACCATCCGTGGCCAATTTGGTCATGGCGTGGTGGAAGTATGTGTACCTGTAGACGTCCACAAATCCTTTTGCTGATTCTGTTTGCTGGTATGGCAAATATATCGACGACCTTCTGTTTATTTGGGGGGGGCGATGTGTCTGCCATACCGGCATTTGTATCTTACTTGAACAGTAATCTATTTAATTTGAGTTTTACCCACAATGTGGGGGAACAAGCTATACAATTTCTGGATCTGACTTTGGAGGGGGTTGTGGGTCAAACTATCATTTCCAAAACACATCGAAAAAACACTGCTGGGAATACCATTTTACATTTTAGGAGTTCACATCCTAGGCACACTCGCCGATCTATCCCAGTAGGAGAAATGATAAGAGCAAAGAGAAATTGCAGTTCATCTCTGGATTATGAAACAGAAAGAACTAGCATCTGCGGCAGATTAAAATTGAGGGGTTACCCGGAGGGGTTATTGACCCGCGCCACAAATGTTTTGGAAAGAAAAGACAGGGATTCTCTTTTTACTCGCGACCGAGACATGTCGGCTCGTCCACGCCCAAAAAAACATAATTCCAATCAATGTACACTGGTTTTAGATCAGAGTAACCAATTCTCTCAAATTAGAAGAATTTTTATGAAAGATCTCTCAATTTTGGGGGAGGATCCGATTCTGGAGACTGTACTTGCCAATGGATGTAAGGTGGTTTCCAGAAAGCCGCGTACTTTGGGAAATATTATTTCCCCAAATATGGTACTTTCCAATCAAAATACGAATTCTTCTAAATCATGGTTGCGGTTTAATGGATTTTTTAAATGCGGTTTCTAAAATCGTGTAGAACCTGCAGTTATGTCAATGCAGGCCGAGAGTTCTCTGATAATCGGGGAACTAAGGTCCACAAAATCTGCCAATATATAAACTGCAACTCACACCATATTATTACTTTGTGCAATATACAGTATGTGGGTAATACCACGAGAAGGTTGAAAACACGGTTTCTGGAACGCCTGAATGATATACTAATCTGTCCATTCGCAATCGATCTAATTTGTCTCTTCATTTTAGGGAAGTCCACAACTCCAACACAGGGGGTTTGAAAATTATGGGTATAGAAAGGATCATTAAACCCCTTCGTGGAGGAGATGTGGATAAATTATTACATGACAGGGAGGCGTTTTGGATACTGACTCTAAATTCTTCAGTACCCAATGGACTTAATCTTAAACGTGAGCTTATGTTTCATTATTGAATTAGGGGTAATTTGGGTCTGTTATGAGGGTGTCTCTCTCCTTGTGTCTTTCTCCCGAATATTTGACATAATATATTTAGATTTCACATTTTCTGCTTTGTAAATTCCTGTGAATATTTGTTACCAAATGTGTTTTCTTTAATTATTAGTTGATTTGTTGTTCCTTTTCCTGTCGGGCTTCGCCTTTCTCATTCTTTACGTGTTTGGCTTCAACAGCAGCGGCATCATTTGGGGGACAATGCGCATGCGCGGACTTTGCCCTCACCAGCTTTTGTCTGTGCGGGCTCAATGCGCATGTCATGTCATCATGTCCGGCTGGCTGTTTCCGTTCCGGAAGCACACACGGTGAACAGAGGAACTTGCAGCCCGTTGGTTCAGGTGTAAGTACTTGCTATTTTATCTAAGTATATAAAAAGGTATACAAATTTTATTTGCTTTTATGCTATGACTAAGGGTGTTGTATCGTCCGAAATGCGTCAGGTTTAACTTTGGGGACCTCACCTACTGTGAAGGTGCGTGTTTTTACATGTTGCAATAAACGTCATTAAGTTTTATCATGGAGATCTGGACCCGCTGGATTATTTTCTTCTACAGCTTGGAATTTCCAAATATGAGCACCAGGGACGTTGCTGGGGAGGAGGACTGTAAAACCCACACAGTGATCCAGTAAGAAATGCTGAGAGTATTAGAATAAAATAATGTAGTTACCAAGACATAAGTCACATAATGAACAGCATAGATGAGAAGAATAGACATCACAGTCTGTGCAGCCCCTCCGGTGAGTCCTTAGCTGAGAACACTCGTGCTAGACATGGTTTTTCTTCATCCGATATGTGTTTCTACAGAGAGACCAAACTATACAGATGTTTGACACAAGGACAATGAATAAGGCAGAATTGCTACTAAAGCCAAGAGCAAAAATGTAATACATATTGTCTAACTGGAAAGGAACGATTTGATAGACTTGACTGCATGATGTAGAGTTATGAGGTATGGGACTGATGAAGGACCACATCAGGGGGAGAGAGCTGGAAAAAGCCACAACCTCAGAGAACACAATGAGCCATGGAACCGACGTATCAATGGTCAACTTGAGTTTCTTAAGATAAGAAGACTTAAAATGGATAATCTTCACAAAGAAGTAAAAACAGCCAAGCAGAGAGCCAAGAGCTGGAGAGGACCAAAGAAAGCATCAGAGCAACAACTAATGAAAATGCATAGTCTGCCAAAAAGAACTGTGGCCAAAGGAATATTAGTAAAACATAGCTTCCAAAAGTGTAGGACAGTGCAGCATTGCAGAGACTGAGGCCACTTGGATCTGATCCACTGGGTTTAGGTTTCTGTCCTTTAACCAGTTCCGGATTTTCATAGTTGTTATGAAGCCATTCGTCAGTATAGAAACTATAGCTATCATGATGACCACTGAAAGGTAAAAGCCCAGATGACTGGGCAGATGAAGTCTACTGCAATCCATGGGGAACATTGTTCTTTACCTGATGCTAATGATTGATTCAAGTGAATAAAGACTTTGTAGACTCTTATTGTATCCTCTGCTCTTGGTGTCCTTCTGTAGGCTCAGATGTCCTGATATTCAGCTGGTGTAAATGTTGTGTAAAGTCCTTGGTGCAGGAGTTTGAATAGATGCAAATATATTTTCTTACTTTATTATGTTTCAGTTTGTTTAACTAATAGGATGGACTGGAAAAAACGATTAAGTAGTAAACCATGAGCAGAAATAGTCTCTGGGCTTCATAACCCTATGACGTGTGTCACGGTGCGCACCACAGCCCATGTCATGGGCCACGGTCGTGCCCGTGCTTCTGCTGCAGCTCCCGCTACCAGTTACTCACCTGTCCCGGCTCCTGTCTGAGCTGCGGTGCCCGCTGGCAGATACGAGTCTCTGCTGTTTCCTCCAGCTCCTTGGCATCCTGTGCGTGTACAAGTGCCCCTTAGGCCATGCACCAGCACTACTTGGCTATTTATAGGGACAGTGTATCAATTACATGCTCCATGATCGGTGACCCCTCATTATAAAAGTAACTTCCTGCCCTTGCTCCTGGTCAGTTCGTTGTTGTCCATTACATAGAGCTTGACCCCTGGTTGCTGTATCGCTGCTGTTATCCGGCATTACCTGTGTGCCACCAGTGCGCTGTTGTATACCTGCTGCTGCACTGGTCCGTTTATCTGCTACATATCTTCCGCTGTACCAAGTCCACTACTGCCCTAGGACTGTGCTAACCCCCAGGGCTACACCTGCTGTGTCCTATCTTCCATACCAGCACCTGTTATCCTGTCCTGCACTTCGTCTACCTCTGCGAATTACACCATCTGTTATCACAGAGGCCCAGAGGATCCTCAAACCCGGTGTTCTATTTTCCTCCAGAACGTGACAAAGTGGTCTATTGATATTGTCCTTGTGCGATCTTTTTTATACTTCTCTAAGTACTGTTCTCTTTAGCAAATAAAATACACTCACCGGCCACTTTATTAGGTACACCATGCTAGTAACGGGTTGGACCCCTTTTGCCTTCAGAACTGCCTCAATTCTTCGTGGCATAGATTCAACAAGGTGTTGCAACGATGCTCAATTGGTACCAAGGGGCCCAAGGTGTCAAGAAAATTTTCCCCACACCATGCACCACCCACCACCAGCTGAACCGTTGATACAAGGCAGGATGGAAACCTTTCTTTCATGTTGTTGACGCCAAATTCTGACCCTACCATCTGAATGTCGCAGCAGAAATCGAGACTCATCAGACCAGGTAACGTTTTTCCAATCTTCTACTGTCCAATTTCGATGGCTTGGGCAAATTGGAGCCTCAGTTTCCTGTTCTTAGCTGAAAGGAGTGGCACCCGGGGTTTGGTTTTTCTGCTGCTGTAGCCCATCTGCCCAAAGTTCGCCGTACTGTGCGTTCAGAGATGCTCTTCTGCCTACCTTGGTTTGTAAGGGTGGCTATTTGAGTCACTGTTGCCTTTCTATCAGATCGACCCGTCTGCCCATTCTCCTTTGACCTCTGGCATCAACAAGGCATTTTTCCCCCCACCCGGACTGCCGCTCACTGGATGTTTTTCTTTTTGGACATTCTCTGTTAAACCTAGAGATGGTTGTGCGTGAAAATCCCAGGAGATCAGCAGTTTCTGAAATACCAGACCGCCTTTCTGGCACCAAAAACCATGCCACGTTCAAAGGCATCAAATCACCTTTCTTCCCCATATTGATGCTCGGTTGAACTGCAGGAGATTGTCTTGACCATGTCTACATGCCTAAATGCACTGAGTTTCCGCCATGTGATTGGCTGATTAGAAATGAAGTGTTAACGAGCAGTTGGACAGGTGTTCCTAATAAAGTGGCCGGTGAGTGTATGTATGTATACATACCTTAGCGTGTCTTGTGGTTGGTTGATCACATGACACGCTAAGTCATTTATGTAACGCAGAGGTGGATACGCTGGACCACCGCAAGCGATGATAGTTAAGCCACGCCAGGGAGCGGAGTCTAAGTAGCCCCCGGTTTTCACCAGAGCCCGCCGAAAAGCGGGATGGACTTGCTGGGGCCCTGGGGGGCTCCCCAGGTCGCAAAACCCCTGACGTGCCCTTGCCTGCGGTGGGGGGGGCCGGGGACCAGGGGGTTGGTACAAAGACTTTAAACCCAGAGGGTAGTGGGGACGGGCAGAAGGTCGGGGCAGGGGGGGCAGGGGCCCTCGTGGTCAGGATGGGCAGACGGTAGGGAGGCGGAAAACGGGGCCAAGGGGTCGGGAAAACGAAAGGGAAAACCCGGAGGGTTTACACGGGTAATCAGGCCCAAAACTCCAATACTTTTCAAAAAAACACCCCAAAAAGCAAAACCGAACGGCGGAAAGGGAAAAAGTGCTGGGGACATTTTCCCCTTAAAAATAGAACCAGCGCCCGACAATTGCCCAATTTTTGGGGGAGGGTTTGGTCCTTTAAATCTAGAAAACCCGGTCACGCGCGCGCCCTTAAAGCGGTGTGCACCCCCGCGCGGCGGCTGGGACAGGCGGGGTACGGGTTTCCCACCGGAGCGGGGATCAGGGTTGTGGCCCCGGCGCGGGGACCGGAGGCAGGGGGGATGGTCGGGGGGCACCCGGGGGCACCCGCCCCGGACCCCTGGGGGGCCCCGGGGGGGCGGATCGCGGGGGTTTCCAGCGGCCCCCCCAACGACCCGCTTTGGACGGACCCCCCCCCCCCCCTTTTAGGTCTCCCTTTTTTTTTTGGGAACCTAGAGGGAGGTCAGGAGGCAGATTGGCCTCGGGTTTCCCCCGGGAAACGCTCCTCGGCACCAAAACCCCTTTCCGGGTAAATGAGAAAAAAAACCCGTTTCCCCCTTCACAGTCTTCCCCGGAAAAGCCCCTCCTTGACCAAAAAAAGATTTTTATCAGATTTTTGGCCCCACGGGGAGAAGGGGGAGACAGCCCCCCGGGGAAAAGGCGTTTTCAGCACCCCCGGCTTGAGGAAGAGAAGGGAAAGGGGGCGATTTTAAGGTTACGCGGGGTTTAGGGGGGCAAGCGAAGCTTGTAAAAATACGGGGTTTTAGTGGGCCGAAGCACCTCAAACGGACCCAGTATTTGGGGCCCCTAATTTGAAAACTTGGCCCCTTTAAAGCGGTTTGTTTTTGGGGGGACAACCCAAACCCTTAAATTGGTTCAAAAAAGGGGGGGGGGGCCTAGGGTTTACTTTTTCACCCTGGACTTTGGTGGCGAGCAAAAAGCCCTTTGCAGGGCCTTTTCGCGGGAGTTTTGCCAGAGAGCCTTTGTGTCCTTACTTGGGCTTCTACGGGGGGCCCATGACAAAAGGGTTTAGTAGAGGGAGAGGGGGCCCGGGGGGGATGAAAACCCAAAAAAAAAGACAAAAAAAAGGGGGGAAGGGCCCCCCAGGGATTGGGAAAATCAAAAAGATTTTATAAAAAAACCTTCCCCGGGGGGGGAAAAAGGGTTTCAGACCAGTTATCCTGACGAGCGGGACAGAAATCCCGCAGGTTGGTCCCTAGCAGGGTTAAACCCTCTTCCCGGGCCCTTTTGTTTGAGGGTGGTTGCAGAGGGAAAAGCCGAGCGAACCTGAAAATGGCCAACGGGAGCCCCCAAAATTTAGCGATGAACTTTTACCCCCCCTTTCCCGAGAAAATTTTGAAAACGGGGAAGACCGTCCCAATCGAAAAACAGGGACTGTAAAAAAAATTTTGGGGGCCAAGCGGGGGGCCGGGGGTTAACCCGGGCAGGGGGATTAAAGTGGCCATCTTGGACAAAAGGGTTCGGTCCCCACCCAGATGCCCCGGGGTTTCAGATGAGGGGGGGAGACCCGGTAAACGGTAAATGGGCTACAGGGGGTCCCAGGGTTTTTCCGGTACAGGGAAAAGGCTGGAAAAGGGGGCCCGGGGGTTTTTGAGCCGGGGGCCCCTTATTACGGGCACAGGGTTGTGCAGACTAGAAAAAAGGCCCCCGAATCTTGAGCGAAAATTGGCCTCCAGTAAAAAAGGGGGAGACCAGTTGCAGCGGCCCTTTGGTTTCCCGGGGATGTCCAGTGTACGAGAAGAGTGTCCCCCACTTCAGGATTCTAGACCGAAAAGGCAGGGGCCCACATACTTTTTCCCGGGATTTTAGGTTTTGGAGATCCCCCGGGGCTTTCCGTGACGGGGCGTTCCGGGGGGAACTTAGGGTGGGGAGGGGGGCTTCAAAACCCACCCGTATCTGACGAACGGGATAGAGCGCCCAGCTCGACTTTTTTTCTGGGGCCGCCCGAAAATGTAGAGGGAAGTTGAAAGGGGGAAAAGAAGAGCAAACCAACGGGGTTTCCCCCGGGGGGTTCAGGCGCTGAGCCGACTTTAAGATATAAGAGGTTTTGGGGGGTTTCCCTGAAAATTTTCTTTAGGGGGGCAGCCCCTCCAGCAGGTGACGCCATTCTTCCAGAGCCGCTTTATGGCCAGTAAATCGCGATCATAAAAGGTATAATTCTTCTCAGGAGGAGAGAACGTTTTTGGGGGGAAAAAAACCCCAAGTAGCACTTACCCGAGGAGGATTTTCTGAAAGGGGGACGGCCCGGGCCCCACGGGGGAAAAAAGAAGCATTTCCCCTTCCCGGGAAAAAAAGGCGGGGGTTAGGTTCGGGAAGGGGGACGGACCGGAAACTGACACGAATTTCCCTTTGAGCCCGGGTTTAAGGGTTCTTCAGTTCTTGGGGGCGAGGATTTGGGGGTTGCCGTTTTTTTTTGTTAAAGGGGCCAAACCCGGGGAGAAAAAGTGTAGAGAAGGGGTGGGGTTTTTAATTTTTTATAATTTGTTTGGAAATCCCAAACGGACGCTGAATGGGCCCCAAAAAGGCCCAAGGTTGTGGCCAAGTAATACTGCGGAAAGTTTAGAAGGATTCCAATCCGGAGACCCTCAATTTTGAAACGATGTTTCCCTTAAAAAGGGGGAAAATGGTACGTTCAAAAAAACCCCTTTTCCGGTTTTGGGAAAAAAACTGATGGGTGCGGAGTTGCCGGAGGACCTTGGGGGAAGTCGGGGGCGATGGGTTCCCAGATCCCGGGGAAAAAAAATTTGAATAAACGGTTTCCAAGGGAAACAATCACCAAGGGCATAGAGTAGGTTTCCCGAAAGATTTTAAATTTACGAAGTTTGAAATACAGGGAGGGGTTTTCAAAAGGGAACCGAATGGCCCTTTAACCCCAAAATACAAAAGTGGCCCCTCCTGCGTAATTTTAAAAGCCGTTTTTTTATTTTATCCCTTCTTGAAAAGCGGATTAAGTTATAAAACCCCCCGCGTAAAAATCCCGCCCTTTGGAAAAAAATGGTTTTGCAAACCCCCCCAGGCGGGTTTGAAAAATTCGAGATCAAGGGGAGGGGATCGGTTTTTTTTTTCGGAATTTTTTTTAAGCCCGATAGTCGATTTCGGGCAAGGGGCCCAAACTTTTTTTTCCCCGAAAAAGAAGGGTCCTGCCGGAGACGAAAGGCTTAAAAAATAAAACCCTTTAGGTTTTTCTCCATGACGAACTCAGGGCATTTGCCTAAAGGGCTCCGGGAGAGAGGGGATAGCTCGGCCCCGGGGAGGGAGTACAGCCAGGTTTGCAAAATCAATGGGGGGTAAAGTAAGGCCGGTGTGGAGAAGAGGGTTTTTTTCCGGGCTTTCCGGGAAAAAACGTCAGCAAAAAGTACCCGGGATGGCGTAGGGAGGCCTGGGGGGAAAGGGTTGGTAGATTTCAGGGGGCGATTCCCGAGGAAACCCGGTTGTGGCTTCAAAAAGGCAACGTTGGGGGAGACACGCGGGAAAACCCCAAAGCCCTGTTTCACCTGGCTTTCCCAAACCGAAAGGGGGGGTATTTGGGCTTGCCAACCCATGGGGGGCCCGAAGGATTTTGGGGGGGAGGGTTTGGGCAGGACGAGAAGGGTTTCAAAATTCCCTTTTGAAGAAACCCCAACCCGAAAGAAAAAGGGGAGGGAGAAAGGAAGGGGAATGGGGTCCTTAAGGGATTGCCCCCTGACCGACGGGGCGAAATAGGTTTTTGAAAAAGAAAAACCCTGGGAGACCCAAAAATGGTAAAAAGTTCGTTGGGGGTTTCTTTTTGAAGTTTCCAGCCCACCTGAATTTGATAAAGGCGAAGGGCCGAAAGGCGCCTTTTCCCGGTTTTAAACAAAAAAATACGGGGGAAATTTTCAAAAAGGGGGGAGAAGCCGCTCTTTTTTTTTTAACCTAGGGTTGCCTTCCTACGAGCCCTAGGGCGGAAATTTCCCAGGCGGGAACCCGGGCAGTCCCCAATGAAATGGGGAAGAACTGCCACAATAGGGAAACACGCTGCTTCCCGGGACGCGCTGCCCATCGGTTTCCCCCTGGGGAAAAGGGGGGCTTTCTTTAAACCCGCATAGGTTCTTTCCCCGGCGAAAACCCTCGGGGAGGAAGAGGTGGCCGCTGGAAAAAGTGGGAGCCAAAAACGGGGTTTTGCGGGCCTGGGGGACGGACGAAACCCCCCGTTTGGAAGGGGGGAGCTCCTGTTGGGGTTTTTCGGCGGGAACCCAAAAATCGACTGGCGTGGCCTTTGTGGGGTTTAAATTCTCCAAAAATGCTTGGGGAGATTCCCCGAGCGGCGAGCTCATCCTTAATTCGTCTGAGTGGGCCTTGCCAAAACGTCCCCCACCCAAAACTTTTGTTATTCCAGTCCCAGCTTCCCAAAAGGGGAAAAGCTTTCGAAAGGGGGCCGAATTTCGGGCCCCCAAACCCTGGTGTCGCCCTGACGCAGCTGGAGCAGTGCTGCGGCGGCCCCAAGAGGGGGACGGTGGTTTCCCAAAATCGTGCGGAAACCCCCTGGAGGATAGGGTTTTGGGGGTCAGCTGTCCAAAAAGGATCCCTCCCATCCCATAAAAAAATGGGGGTAGCCCCAAACCAAACCCTCTTCAGACAAGAGGTGATTATGAAAGGGCACCTTGGCACGCTCTGTAGGGAAATTTATTCCCCCTATTCAAGGTGGATGGAGCACTGGGCCCCGACTATCCCACGGGATTTCTTGGGGTTACCATCATAGCGAAAAGGGGAGCAGCAGGTGAAGGGAGGGGTTTCCCGAAACCCGGAGCAGGTTGCGCAATTTGGTACCGGAAACATGGATGCTTTGGGGTGGCGGCGGCTTTCAGCTGGTGGAGGTTTGGACGGGCCGCAAGGTTTGCTCATAGCCCCCTAGCTGGTCAATACGTTTGGGTTTTGCTTTGGGGGGACTGGGCCGGGCGTGAATTTCCCGGAGGTGTGCAGAGGTACCTGGGGAAAATTTCCCTGGCCGATCCGTACTGTAACCCCAGGGTGTATTCGCTGGCCCACCCCAAGCGAAAAGATAGTTTTAAAGCCCAAGGGGCCGGGGGGGGCGGAGTCTAAGTGCCCCCGGTTTTCACCAGGCCCCTCGCAAAAGCGGGATGGACGTTGGGTGGGGGTGAGGCTACCAGGTGCATCCCCTGACGTGATGTGGGCCCGCGGAAAGGGGCCGGGGGTTTCAGCGTTGGGCAAAGGAAAAAAATTTCCGAGGGAGTTTGGGGACAGGCAGAAAGGGCGGGGCAGGGGGGCAGGGCTTTGGGGGTCAGAGACGGGGCAGGCGGTCAGGGCAGGCGGGGGAAACAGGCAAGGGTCAGGAACGTTTTAAACCCAAACGGAAATGGTTACAAAGGGGAATCAGGACAGAAATTCCCATTCTCTCCCAAAAAACAACCCAAAAGCCCCCCCCAACGGGGTGGCAGGAAAATTGGGGGGGGGGTAAATTTATTAAATAGAACCAGGCCCGAAAAAATTGGGCCAATTATCGGGATGCTGGCCCTTTTAAAAACTAAGGGAAACTTTTGCACGCGCGCCTTGGCAGTGTGCCCGGGGGCGCGGCGGCCGGGGCGGCCGGGGTTGGGGGGGCGCGTTTCCGGGAGGCGCGAACGGGGAAGTGAAAACCCCGGGGAAAGGGGGCCCGGGGCGCAGAGGGATGGTTTGCGGGGGAAAACCGCGGGGGACCCGCGCCCGGCCCCCCCTGCGTGGCCGGGGGGGGGGAAAACCGGGGGGGGGCAAAAACCGCGCACCCGTGACCCCCGGGAAAATTTATTATGTAATTTGAATTTTTCTTGAGAAGAGTAGGGGGGCAATGGTTTGAAAAGGGGAAAAACAGGGGGGCCCGCAGACTTTATATTTATATTTTTCCATGATTTTACGCTTTTTAAAACTACAGGGGAAACCCCAAATCCCCCGACCCGCCCTGTAAGTGTAAAATAAACCCCTTAAAAGGACTTGTGGGGATGTCACCAAAGGGGCCATAAGTTTCCCTTTCACCCGCTTTGGGATAGCACTAAAGAGGAAGAGAAAGGGGTACTCGGGGGAAAGTTTGTAACAGGGGGGAAAGGGTAGAAGTCTTGGTTTGGGGAAAAGGGGCATGGAGGTGAGAAAGGAGGCAAGTCCACAGCAGAGTTTACATGAAAATGAAACAGCAGTCTGTTTTGGACAGAGGGTAAATCCCAGCCTTTTATATGTAAAAGGGGAAAATGGGAATTTAGCGCCCCGGTGTAAAGGGGGTTTTCGGGCCGCCCCGGGTTTCCGGGCCCAGGCACGCGGGTTTTGCACCCCTGTCCCCCGCGGCAGGGGCCCCGGGGGGACGGGTGCCGCCGCGGGGCCCAAATGCCCCCCCTGGTCATCCCGGGCCCCGTTCCTCCCTGACCGCGCTTTCCCCTTCGGGTCCGCGTTTCCCCCGCTGGCCGGGAAAAGCGCACGCGGGGCCTCCCAGCGGCGGCGCGCACTGTTTTGTAGATTTAAAGGGACAGTGCGCCGGTAATTGGTAATTGGGGGTGTCTCTATTTAAGTTTAGGTCAAGTCATTCCCCCGGGATTTTTGTTCCCCCCGTGCTTTGTGAAGCTTTCCCTGTTAGTCTATTTCCCTTGCCGTGTACTGCCCCTTGTACGTTTCTCGATCCAAACCCTTGCTCCCTCCCCTGACCTTATCGCCTGTCCCTCGCCACAAACCTTTGCCGCCTGCCCTGCATATCCCCTGCCCACCATACGTTTCTTGGATCGTTTTTTGTACCTCGTGACTTGGCTGCCGCCGCGGCAAGTAGTAGGGGGGAGACCTGGGCCTAAACCCGCAGCAAGTCCATCCCGCTTTGCGGCGGGCTCTGGTGAAAAGGGGGGGGTACTTAGTTCCTTTCCCTGGCGTGGTTAGTTTTCTCGCCTCGGTGGTCCTGGGTTCCCTACCAGTCCGTCACGTAAGATCCACCCATGGATCCCCCAAAAGGTGTCCCTGCCAAGATCACAGTATTACGGGTTTGTTCCCCAGAAAAGCAAAAAATCGCACAAAAGGACAGGTTGGGCCAGCTCTCTCCCTTTTGTTCGTCCTTTGATCCCCGCCAGCCGCCCCCCGCCCCCGTCTGTGGCTCCATCCATCTGATTTCCCTTTGGCCACCGTGGGCCCCAAGCTTCGGCTCCCTCTACCTCCAGTTTTTGCCGGGGACCCCAAAAAGCTCTGCCGAGGTTTCATTACGCAGTGCTTATGCACGTGGGCTGATGGCGGCCCATTTTTCCATGGAGGGTTTCTAAAGGGGCCCTTTTTGGTGAGCCTATTTCGGGAAAGGGCCCCTGGTTTGGGCAACCCCCTCTGGGACGGAAGCCCCGGATGCGGCCCTACGCCCTTCCCCCGGAATTCCGCCCCGTTTTTGGGGGCCGGGCGCGGTTCCCTTGGAGTCTGCCCTTTGGGGCCCTTGTGGGGCGAGTCTTTGGGGTGATATGGGGTTTAAAAATTCCGACCCTGGTTGGGCTGCGGGGAACGATGCCGCCCTCGGCCACTAAAAAAAGGGTTTGTTCCGCGGGTAAAAGAAGCTTTGGCGAAGGGGACCCCCCGTCCTCCCTGAACAAAATTTCTCCTTGCCACTCGCATCGATATCAGGTTACTAAAAAAAGGGGGCAGGAGGAGCTTCGCCAAGAAAAGAGGTGCTTCTCCTCAGCGACGGGAAATGCTCTCCCCTAGGTGCCGGGGGGAGGGCGGCACTGGTGCATTCCTTCGCTCCCCTTTTTTGATGACCAGTGGGGTAAAGACTGACGTGGTTTTCGTTCGGAGTTTCCCTTCCTGGACTGGGGTCTGCCGGGACTTTACCCAGCCTTTTTGGGTTTTTCCCCGGTTACCGGTCCCCTGTAGTCCGCCGGGAAAAAACCTTTGCTGTTTCTGGTTGTGGGGAGCTTCATGTTTCCCATCCAGTATATAAAGGGGCCCCATGACTCTCCGGGGGGGGGCTCTACATAGGAGAAGATCGGTTCCACGTCCTGTCCCGTGCTTCGGCGACCCTTTGGGGCTTCCCTGGCTGCAAGTCCACCCTAGCTGGTTGGAAGCAGGTGAGGTTTGCGTTGGGGACCAAAATCCCAAAAAACCTCTGTTTGGGGACCCCCCCGGTGTACCCTTCTCCGCACCCGCTTCCCGAGCTTCTGCCAGGTCTACCAGCGGGAGTCCCAGGACTTTGGGGACGTTTTCTCGAGAAGGAGGCCGATACGCTGCCCCCACTGGGCCCCTTACGATGCCCCTTGACCTTCTTCCAGGAACCAGTCCCCCCCGGGGAAAGGGGTTTACCGTTTTCCCGTACCGGAGACCAGGCCTGTGGCCCTACTTTCAGGAAAACTTGCAGAAGGGTTTCTCCGAAAGTCCTCCCCCCAGCCGGACCCGGGTTTTTTTTTCAACAGAAGAAGGATGGTTCCCCGTCGTGTATTGACTACCGGGGACTAATAAAATCACCGAAAAAAAACCCTTTATCCTTCCCCTGATGCAAAATTTTTGACGCCTCAAGGGGGGAAAAAGGTTTTCCAAGTTGGTCTACGAGGTGCCTACAACTCATCAGAATTCGGGGGGGGGAAAACGGTGGAAGACGGGTTTAAAAACCTGGATGGACTTTTGAATATCCTAATGCCCTTTGGGCTCTGAAACGCTCCAGCGTGTTTCAAGAATTTTTTTAACGATGTTTTCCCGGGGCTCCTGAAACCCCTGTTTTGTAGGGTATTTGGGTGACATCCTAATTTCTCCCCGATTTAGGCATCAAAACCCAAGGCGCCAGGTTCTGCGCGTATGCGCAGCAATCGACTGTAGCAAGCTGGGGAAATGTTCATTCCATAGACCAGCCCACCCCTTCTCGGGTTATGTCTCAGCAAGGGCCTGAAGATGGAAACCAGCAAAAACTCTTGCGGAAAGCAAGGGCCCTCGCCCTTGTCGGTCTTCGGGCCCCCAGCGCTTCCTGGGCTTCGCGAATTATTCCGCCAATTTATTCCCCCTTCCACCTTGGTGGCTCCTATCGGGGCCCTCATGGAAGAACGGAAACCGAGATGTGGTCCCCTGAGGCTGAGAAGGCGTTTTTTGGGTTAAAAAAACCCCTTCCCCACTGCACCTTTTTTGGGCCCGGCCTGATTCCCGAAAACCCGTTTTTTGAGGTGGATGTTTCTTCTGTGGGGGCGGGGCAGCCCTCACCAGAAAGGTCCCAAGGGCAAGATTCCCCTGTGGGTTTTTCTAAGACCTTTTCGCCGGGGAGGGGAAAACTATGCCTTTGGGGGACGGGAACTTTTGGGCCCCTTAAAGTTAGCCTGGAGGGTGGCGACATCTGCGGAGGGGGTCGCCATCCTATCGCATTTTTACGGCCTAAGAATTTACGGTTCTTCAGACAGCCCCGCGCTTGAAACCTGCCAAGCCCGATGGTCTTCTTTTTCTCACGCTTCGACTTTCGCATTCATTTTGACCCGCTGAGAAAAAGTAAAAGGTGACGCCCTTCCCCTGCCCCGGGCGTGGCCGGGAAAAACCCCTGTCGCAAACTCATTTTCCGAACGGGTTTGGGTTTCCCTGGCTCCCCCAGACCCCCCAGAAGTCCCTACTGGCAAGACCTTCGTGCCGCCCGCATCGGAAGAAGGTGTTGGAATGGGGCCTAGCTCCTCTTGGCTGGTCATTCCCGGGGCACGGAAGTCTTTGCTTTGATCTAAAGAACTATGGTGGGGCCGACCCTGGCACAGGATGTCAAGGATTCACGCTCGCCCGTACAATGTGCTGGAAAAAGGGCCCCCGCCACAGACCTGCAGGTTCCCGCATCCTCTTTCCCCTGCCTGAGATCCCCGGACGCACATGCCATGGATTTATCATGTCTTCCGGCCCCCCTGGGAATTCGGTCATTGGGTGGTTACTGACCGGGTTTTCGAAAATGTCCACTTCGTTTTCTTCCCCGGGCCCGCCGTTCTCCACAATTAGCCAAACATTTTTCCCGCATGTTTTCGACTCATGGGTTTCCCTTTACACCTGTCTCCCACCGCGGGGGTCCAATTTGTTTCCATTTTTGGGTGCACTATGCTCCGTCTGCAAGTCAAACTGGACTTTTGTCAGCATATACCCTCAATCCCAAAGGGCAGGGGGAGCGGGGGTGAACCAGATTCGGGGGAATACCCACGTCATTTGTATCTGGGTCGGAAAAATGGGCCGGTACTCCCCCTTTGGGGCCCAATTCTCGTACAACCATCGCGTCCGGAGGCAGCCGGCGTCTCTCCCTTCTTTTTTTCTTTTTGGGCCCCCCATCCGCACCCCCCCCCCCCCCTCCCCCCTAATTTGTTTTGCCCGCGGTAAAAGACCAAGTTCGGGATATCAAGGCCCACTGGCAGGAGACGCGCGTTCCCTTTCTTGGGCCCCGCCCGTATGAAGTCAGGCTGTAAGAGGGGGAAGACCCGCCCCAAAAATTCCCCCCAGGGGACAAAGTTTGGTTTGGGGGGGGTCCTGCCTTGGGGGCCCTCCCTTCTCGGAATTTAAAATTCTTTGGGCTGTTTTGGAAACCCTTCAAATTTGCCCCATTTCCGGATCAAAACCCCTTCCATTCTCCCCTAAACCGTGGGTCCTGAAACCCTTTCTCTTAGGAATGTAACTCCCTTCCCCCGTGCCAAGTCCGCTGACATCTTTGAGGTAAGGACATTTGGATGAAGACGGTGAGGGAAGGCTTTTCTCGTAGATTGGAAGGGCTTCGGCCCCCCGGGGGAGGTCCTGGGGCCAGAATGCAACATCCTGAATCGGAACCTCCTCCCCGGTTTCTGATCAAAAAAGGAGGGGGAGGTCTAAGGGGGGGGGACTGTAACGGGTTGCGCCCGGGGTCCGGCCAGGGCCGGGTGCAAACCGGTCCCCCCCCGGGGTCCCGGGGGGGGAAGGGTGCCGCCCCGGGTCCACTGCGCCCTTGGCTGCTCCGTCCGTCTCCCACCCGACGCGCTCCCGTTTCGCTCCCCGTCCCCTGCTGCCGGGGAAGCGAAGGCGCGGCCTCCTAGAACGCCGCTAGGTGTTCCTGTAGATTTAAGGGCAGTGCGCGGTTAAATTTGGGTAATTGCGGGCGCTGTTCTATTTAAGTTTAGGTCCCCCGTCACTTCCCCCGTGGATCTTTTTTGCCCGTGCCTTGTGAAGGTTCCTGTTGTTATTTTTCCTTGCCGGGTTTTTACCTGGGCCCTTTTCGTTTCTCGACTCCGAACTTGCTGCCCCCCTGCCCTTTTCGCCTGTCCTGACCGAACCATTTCCGCCTGCCCTGACCATACTCCCGCCCACCCTAGATTCTTGGATTCGTTTTTGTACCTCGCTGCATTGGCTGCCCCGCAGGCAAATCCGTAGGGGGGGACACCCGGTAGCCTCAAAAAAACCCAGAAAATCCACCCGCTTTGCGGAGGCTTGGTGAAAACGGGGGCTACTTGATTGTTCCCTGGCGTGGCTTAGCTATCTCGCCTGCGGTGGTCCTGGGATCCACTACCCCAAATCGTCACAAAACAGTTTAGGAACCCGGGGGAAAATCAGCAGCAGTCTATATGTGAAGGGGTATAAGCAGTCTATCTCTGACAGATGAAACCAACAGCAGCAGTCTATATGTGAGGGGGTATGAGCAGTCTATCTGTAACAGACGAAACAACAGCAGCAGTCTATATGTGAGGGGGTATGAGCAGTCTGTCTGCAACAGACGAAACAACAGCAGCAGTCTATATGTGGGGGGGTGTGAGCGGTCTGTCTGTAACAGCGAAACACGAGCGTTATATGTGAGGGGGGGTTTTAAGCGTCTGTTGTAAAGAGGAAAAAACAGCACATCTGTATGTGGGGGGTTTTAAAACGTCTATCTGTGAAGAGGAAAAAAAGCAAAACTATTATAAGGGGGAAAGGGCTATGAGAGCTTTCAATAGGTGAAGGGGTATAAGTGGTCTATATGTGACAAAGGAATATACAGCTTGATGTAGGTGAGATCAAGTGGGAGGTGAGAAGGAAGCAGTCTCATCCAAACTCACTCCAGTGTTCCCTATACTCAGCAGTGAGGTGGAGAGCGCCTCCTTGTACACTAACCTAAGAATATGACTGTCATCTATGATTTGATAAGTTTTATAATGTCCAGTCAGCCAAGTTCTTTTCTTTTTCACCGCAGGGTTAACCAGCACATACTTAAAGTTTTTTAAAAGAAAGTTGTTAACCTTTTTTGGGGGGACTTGAGAACAAAAATTTAAATTTAAATTTAAAAAAAGTATTGATATTTTGTGCAGTGTTCATTATATCAAGCAGCTGAGAGTCACGCCCACACGAAAAAGGGATATAAGGAGGGGTGTGGATAACCTAAAGGGTGGAACCCGGGGAACCTTGGAGAAGGACAGACGACAAGTGTCTGCCATGAGGAAGAAGGGATGAGGCCTATCCTGGAGGAAGAGAAAAGGACGGGTCTTCCATCGACACAGTGAACACACATTCAAGGGAGTAATCTAAGAGATATTTGCTTTATAGTTTATGTTGCTGTAACTTTTGTAATGTTATGAACTTAATTGAAGAATGTAATAAATCTCCATCTTTTCATGTAAGAAGTGGTTTGTGAGTCCTATCTATAAATAACACTTCTGATGAACCTGGATACGTGATGTAAAAGTCAGGAAACTGTTAAGGACCTCAATGGATGCTCACGGTCGTCACAGATCTGTTATCCTGATGGCTCCCCCCAAGAAGAGAGACTTCCCCCTTCTAAGCCACACTCACCTCTCACCCATCCAGCAAATTCTACTTCTACTTTTACGCAGCAAAGACAGTTCGGCATTGTGCTGAGCTCTGGTGTAGAATGGGTGCCCCTTAGACTCCACTGCTCGTAGGTTACATGCACCTTCCCAAGATGACCTGCGGATCCACCTCCTGTCTCCAGTGTCCAGCGTGGCACAGGCTTCAGTCATGTGTCACTAATATGGGATTATGCCATATCGAGGATCAATAGTTCCATATTTGCAGTAAGTTAACGATACTTAAGATGTGGAGAATCAATGAGTTGCTTCTTCCACCCATCTGCTGCTTATGATGTCAGAGTAGAAAGTTGTCAATCAGCTGCGGATGGAGGAAGCCCGCAGCTCATAGATACAATGGATCCCTAGTACACAGCACATTAGGTGTAAGTTTAACCAAAATATAACATATAGATGCCTCTTACTACTTGCTCATCTGAGGCAGTAAAAAGGAGTACAAAGGTGTCTAATAAGATAAAGATGATGAAATTACTGAATTCTGATCTCCAGATTTCGGGTAACAACCACTGGTGGGATAGCTGAGAAGATTATGACATTCATTGCTAATGATGTAATATCCAGGGGGTATTCAGTTCAGGATGAAAATACAGAACCCAGATCTCACATCACTTACTATCACCTGGTAAGGTTTGACCTGCCCAGGTAAAAATATCATCCCATGAGTTTAAGTAAATTGTACGAAGATGAAAACACGAGCTGCACATGATCACAAGTCTCATCCATTGTCTCCAAAAACTATTCAGCAAATATTCTAGAAAGAGCTCGTGGATATTGGGGAGAAGATTAGAGTAATTATAAATTCAGTTTCCAGGATCTCGGAGAACCGCCCTCATTTCTTGTACCTAATTACCTGATTTGGAAAGTAAAGAGTCTTCACTGGTCACTTAGTAAAATTAAAAACAAAGGTAGAAGATATTCAGTGCCACTCTGAGGTTTGCATATATTCAAAGTCCAAGCTTTAGTCTAAACACTAGAACATAAGGATAAGGGCACAGCAGGATTTCAGCTTCCTCACCCTATGGATGGGAGATATAGACATCTCCGCTGCCTCTTCTCATCTGGTGGAGATTTTGATGGTGAAGTCAGAAGGTGGACCAGGAGCAAAGTCACCAGGAGCCCCATCATGATGAGTGTTGACCCCAGCAGCCCAGTTAATATATTCTGTGTGTTTTTCCTATCATTTGAAGCATGTGTTTCAATATTCACCAATATATTCATCACATCGGTCATTCTGCGTGATTATCAATTGAAGAGAATCTTAACATCTGTCCAGAGAATCCAGGCTGCTCTTAATGCATCCAGCACCTGCTTCATCATCGTGTCCTCTTTTAATGTCTTCTCTCACTTGATGCTGCCTGAGTTCTCCAGTTCATTTCACTACAATGTTGGATTCGTCTTAGTCTTTGTATATTGTATCTGCTCCAGCTCAATGCTCACGTCCGTCCTCTGCTTCTACTATTTCATTAAGGTGGTCAATGTCCAAAGGGGCCTCTTTGGTTGGGTCAAGAAGAAGATACATTCTGTTGTTCCCTGGCTGATTGTACTCGGGAAGTTGTTCTCCTTACTCAATAGTCTCTTTAGTTTACATCTTTTTACTTTCAATCCCTTTCCTCCTCTGAATGGATCCTTCATCCCACCCGTCCCTGTGACTCTAGAACAAAACACTCTAAACTATAACATAATAAAAGTGATTTCTATCATGATTTTCTTTCCTCTCCTCTCCACGGTAATAACCACCCTCTTAACTGTTGTCTTCCTGAAGCTCCACAGTCGTAAGATGAAGAACAGCCAGACTTCCGGTGAAGCCAACCTGGCAATGTATAGACGGGTTGTCTGTAAGATGATGCGCTTCTTGATTCTATACTCTGTATTTTATTTGGTGATATTTCTGTATTATTTCTCAGTTTTTTCCCCATATAGTCCTGTATACAACATAAACCAGATGCAGATGAAATTGTTTACACCAATACAATCTGTTCTGCACATTCTCGATAATTGTTATCTAAGGAGCGCTTGGAAAGCCATGATAGGTTGGCTAATACGATCCACCCACCACCATGCCTAGGACCAGATGTCATCAATATAGTGAGATATATGCATCATGGTAGAGGGGGTCATATCAGTAGTATTGATAATTAAATAGCATATACAGTAGATGAGATATAGATATAGGGGTGTCTAAGGCTCACCAGTGGAGTTAAGTCTTGGGGGTGCCAGGGGAGTTAATTTTTGGGGCCCACCAGAGGAGTTGAGTCCTGGGACACAGCAGTGGAGTTGATTCTTAAGGCCCCAAAGTGGAGATGATTTTTGGGGCCTAACCTAGTCTTTATGTCGTTCTTTCTCTGCATTTCTCCCTGAGAAGCAACTCTAGGCTTTCCATGCCCAAGGGCTCACATGACCTAGGGCCCATCAGTGGTATGCTTACCATATTGAAAATCATTAAGTCTATCCCTCATCCCACCTTAGATAGAGGTCACTCTAAATCTCTGTGACTACATATCTACCATGGTGCATCCCTGTCTCTGGAGGACTGTACACGTTGCATTACTCTGATGGCCATGTCATGATGGCACCATGCAAAGCCTCATTTCTCCTGTGGTGATGCTACAATAGATTGAAAACATGTTGTACATTACCCAAAAGAGCTTATTACTGGGCATCTGAACGTGGAAGACCCTGTGTCCAGTCTATTGGCCGGGCTCCATAGACTGAGAGCAAATTTGACCTTTCTGCTGAGGTAGGACTGCAGGCTAGACTCTATGTGCAACCTAGGATGGGGGCTATTTTAGCTCCTTGACACTGAGAGAAGAGCTGAATAAGGTTTGGATGGTTGGAGGGTGGCAGTGGTGGTGACAGGTGCTGGTTTGGATGGACAGTGACTGGAGAGGCTGAAGGGAAGCCCTCACATTTTGTAAGTTACAAGTAAAAGATCAGGACATACTTCAAGAGCATGCCTAAATGACACATGTTATAACATCCTCCTGTAAAAACTTTCAAGCTTGTGTACTCTCTATACTTTATAAACATATTGCTAAAAGAAGTGCCACTGAAAAATTAAACATACACGTGTTGTGTGAACAAAGGGCGACATGTATGAATTTTGGCGCCCAGATGACAATTTTAGTGTACACTACAGATGCATTAGTAGTGTAGAATGCAGCAGAATGTATGGACCTGTTCGACTGCGGGTCATAGATTTGGCGCTTTCCAGTTCCACTACAACAACTCAGATTCACATAACCACCATTAACTTTGTCTGCCTGTTCCAGCAGTAATGCGCCTGGTTTTGACGTCCTCCAGTCGTAAATGTGTAGAATCATACAGTTGTGGTGCGACGCCCCTAGAACACCCCCACATCTTGGGCACATTACAAAGTAGTGCGGCCGCCACAAAATGCGCCTAATTTTGGAGTGCGCCTGCTCATACATCTAGAGAACAGGGCTGCGACAGTTTTTGGGCTGAAAGCACCCCAGAATACTGGCGCAGCCCTGGACATACATATCGTCCTAAATGGCTATATGTGTCTCATTTTTTTTTATCATACTCTCCTTGTAGTTGTAAAGACTCAGAGAATATGGGAGTTGGATCCACTGGATTACCAGCTCAATACTACTGAGATAGAGCCCCAAGGAAACTGATGTCCAGGCATGCTACCGGAGGAGCAGATGAGAAACGTAATCAGACCATCCATATGTCAAAGCAGGAAGAGCCCTGCAGAGTCCTTTCCATACAAAGCAGAGATCAGGGCAGCCAGTGGTCAAGTAACAAGGTCAGATAAGAAGCAAATGTTGAAATTGGGAATCAATACATTAAGTAGCTCAAGAACGGTAGGAAATATACATATATACATAGAGGGCTATGAGTGGTTGTCTTATCGGTATTTATGCAGTCTCCTGAAATTGTGGCTTTTTTGCATACTGGTGAGAACTGGTTCTTATTCAATGTGCAGTTTTTTTATTATTCAGTTGTTGCCCTTCTAGTGGTGGGTGTGTGAGCCTCAGCTCATTAGTTATCTGCACCTGTTATATCTTCCCCATGTACCACTGGGGCTTGTGTTGCCTCCTACTGGGTTGTGCAGCCACGGAGCTGTCAGTATGGCCAAGTGGTTGTGTTTTAGAATGCAAGGAAAATGCACAAAAGATGAAACACTGAAAAATAAGCATCCAAATCAGCTGTGTGAATCATAAATGTGTCTAATTCTATGAATGTGTTGTGACGCCCCCAGAACACCTCAAATCTTTGGCGCATGACAAAGTGTCGGGGCCGGCGCCAATTGCGCCAAAGTTTGGAATGCGACTGTTCATACATCTAAAGAACAGGTCTACTACAGCTTTTTGACGCCAGAGACCTGGCGCAGCCCCGTTCTTACATGTTGCCCAAAATCCTCAACATTTGATAAAATATAATATTTTTGCAGGTAGAACTTGAGAACTCATTTTGGGTATGAAATCTGTTCCTGGAGTCTCGTACCTCATTACAGTCATGAAAATCAAAAGTGATATGTATATATTATGTGAATGTGATTGTACAGAACAGGCGATGGTGACACAAATGAGTCACCTCCAAAGCATCATAAGACTGAAGACCTGAGGCGCAGAACATACAGGGGCTCGTAATTCTAGTGATACACCAATTAAGAAAAAAGAGGCGGCCATGATCAATGTAACTGTCCTCAGTGTATGTTTTGGCATCTCCTTTAGTCTCGCTATCATGATGACCAGTTTCCATCACAATGGAAGAAAAGCCTTATGGGTCTCCTCTTATTTGTTTTGGGGCTGTCCAATGTCATCATACAATGTCTGCAGTCCTCTATTAATGTCATCGATATTTTCAGAAAAAAATTAAGGTCAGCTCATCCACATAGAGTTAATGATCCTCAGAAGGTCCTCGTTTGAAGTGATTGCATGTCCAGCAAGCAGTCAACCTCAGGAATAAAAAAAGAGTCGTGAACTCCAGCGTTTGACTCCAAAATAAGGAAAAGAACTCGACTTTTATTATGGTCACAATAAAAATGGTACATGACCCCAATATCTAGTGTCCCTGCTGGCGCGTTTCGGATGAAGTCAGTATTCATAGCCTATAAATAAGGACTTTGTCCGAAACGCGTTAACCTATAAATAAGTAATTTGTCGTAAACGCATTAGAGTGGACACTTGATATTGGGACGATGCACCATTTTTTATGTTACCGTATTAAAAGTTGAGTTTAATTCCTTATTTTGAGTAAAATGCAGGAGTTCACCAACTTATTTATTCCTATATTTTAGGTATTTTAAAAGGCTTACGGGAGGAGAGCTGAACTCTCCAGCAGAATCTATTGGATGTAGCAATCCTCACATGTGACTTGCTGAGCCATGCAACAAGAAAAGGATTCAAGCCAAGCTAGTTTTGTTCATCCACAGACAGCTGTTTAAGGGTGTTGCCTCTCATTAGTGCAGAGTAGATACTGGCTAACTAGGTGAGAGGCATTGAGTGTAGCTCAGAAGGGGTAATGTATGCAGATAAACTAAACTAACTTGACTTGAAACCTTTTCACATTGCAAGGCTCAGTGAGTCACATGTGACTTGAGGATGGCTACATCCAATACAGGACCCTGGAGCATTCAGCTCTTTTCCCATAAGCCTTTTGAAATATGCAAATACCCAGTGAGGTGTAAAAGGTAATAGATCCCCACACACCAACATGGTGCTTCTCCCCAATGAGATATATTACCTCTCCTGAGCTATATTTTAGGCAGGTTCTCTCAAGTTAGCAGCAGCATGAACTTCTTTTACCTGCACATCTTAATTATGCTGATACCAATGACTGAATTTAATGCTAAGAAAAAGAAGTAATGGGACCATATATAGGAATTGGAAATGATAGCTTATCTATACTATCGTTACCAAAAAGGATGTAGCAAACAAAAAAAAATGTAACTTCTAATAATGTACTCAATAAAAGTAGAAGTGCAACTATACAAGTGTCACAGTCAGACTCACCAGAGACAGGAGGTAGACCCACTGGGTCACCGTCAAGAGTTCATGAAACCTCTTCTTGGGTGTGAAGTCTAAGGAGCCCCCAGTTTACCCAGAGCCTGCCACAAAGCTGGTTGGACTTGGCTGCGGGGAACTCCCAGGTCGCTAGCCCCGACATAGGTCATCAAAGTGACAGTCGACATGCAGAGTAATATGGTACTATATGATGAGATAGAGGCATAGTCAGGAGACAAGCAAATGGTCAGGGAAGGCAGCATTCTAGCGACGTTGGGTGCAGGTGTGAGGTCAAGTGAGGCGGCAAAACAACAAGCAGGTCATTAACGGAGTAAGGTTCTGACAATGAACTGAAAACCTCCATTTTATACAAGTAAAATAAAATAGCATGTTATGAATATAATGTTGGTCTGGGTTTTAGTGCAGCTGGATTTTTTTAACTTTTTATAAAGATTTACTGTATGGTTATTAAATAATTACATGCAATGGAGTGACCCAGAGGTGGCGGATACACTGCAGTACACAGTTCTAGGAAGCTCCTGCTTCTCCTTGCAGAGTTAAGCTGATGGACACAGTCAACAACACTGCACCACATCATTTGGTTGCTATTATAGTAAAATGCTCCTGATTTGCAAGACTGTGTAAAAAACAAACTCATGCTAATCGCTCTTTGCATAACTCACTCATAAAATGTTTCTTCCACCTTCACCCACCACAACTTACTGATGGTCACACAGAAGGTCCATGATGCCATTTAAGGGATGGATCCTTGTGCTAATCTTTAGCATTTTGGACAGTGGGGCGACATTTTTTCTGAACATGTATATCTTGGTGGTCGGTGCCCGAAGCCTGAGAACTAGGCAGAGGCTGAATCCTCACGATCTAATCCATGTTGTCATGGGAGTGGTTAATATTGCTCTCCAGTGTTTTTTGCTCTTACAAGGTCTAATATCTATTTTCTTCATTTCTTTGTTGTTTAATCAGAAGTTATATGTCCCAACCATGGTGAGCACACTGACTCTCATCTATTTCACCTACTGGCTAAAGGCCTGGTTTCTGTCTCTATTACTGTGTCACCATCTCTAGTCTCAAACATCCAATCTTTGTTTGGTCAAAGAGGAATATCTCAATGTTTCTACCACATCTACTTGTTCTGACAGCACTGGGCTGTTTCTTGATCAGTGTTCCCTTAATTTGGATTGCAAATGTGAAAGTCACTCTACAATCCCCAGTAAAACAGCACCCTTGACCCCATTGTTATCAGTGGGGCATTATTTTTCATCCCTCTTACATACAGACCACTACTTCAATGATGGGCTGCTGTGTGCCATTTCTACTTATATTGGTGTCCATCGTGGTGACCATCTCTTCGCTTTTTGGACATATATGGAAGATGAGGCACAAAGACTCTGGATTATCCCAAGTCCAAGACCAGGCTCAAGTTAATGCTATTAGGTCCATGTTTCACTTCCTTACAATTTCCATCATATTCTACATAAATGAGATTTTGTTTTTTACAATGAGCCCCAACCCTGAGGATCCTCAGACAGTTGTCGGTTGGTTGATCTTTATGTCTTTTCCAACAGCAGAGTCTCTCGTCATCATCTTTGCTAACCCCAAGATGAGGAAGCATTTCATGATAAAGTCATCATGTTTTCCAAGAAAGTTACAGGCATAAAATATCATATATGATGATCATGAGTAGTGTTGAGCGATTATGTTGGCTATCGACATCGGGCGATAGTCGATAGTCGGCCACCATCGATAAGGTTTTTCGATAGTGAGCAGTCGATTATGACCCGATGACCATTAAAGTCTATGGGAGAGCAAAAACACCTTCATTTTACACCCAAACGGGGCTGGAGAAGCTGGAATTAACATCCACAACAGTCAAATGGATACGTGTACTCTTGGGCAACACACTTAGGTTATAAAAGCCACAGAAAAAAAAACACACAACATTCACTATCCCTGTCTTGTACCACAGCATGACCCTTAAACCTGCATCACCCACAAATTAAAAAGTGCCAGAAGGCAGTATGATTTGAGCCATCATCTTACTTGAACTGTACATTGAATATCCTGTCCGGGAACGCAGCATGAGCCCCAACCTGCATGCCCCCACAGGTATGCTTCCCCCTTTGATTCATACTGCTCCCATCCTCCATTTGTGTATGCTGTTTCCATCCTCCATTTGATGTTGCTTCTCCCTTTGAATTCACTACTGCTCCCACCCTCCATTTGATGTATGCTGCTCCCATCCTCCATTTGATGTATGCTTCCCCCTTTGATTCACTACTGCTCCCATCCTCCTTTTTGATGTATGCTGTTTCCCATCCTCCATTTGATGTATGCTTCTCCCTTTGATTCACTACTGCTCAGCATCCTCCTTTTGATGTATGCTGCTCCCATCCTCCATTGGATGTTTTTTGCTTCTCCTCTTGATTTCCCCCACCTATGGGTTTTTCCCCATCCTCCTTTTGATGTTTGCTGCTCCCATCCTCCATTTGATGTATGCTTCTCCCTTTGATTCACTACTGCTCCATCCTCCATTTGATGTATGCTGCTCCCATCCTCCATTTGATGTATGCTTCTCCCTTTAATTCACTACTGCTCTCATCCTCCATTTGATGTATGCTGCCCCCATCCTCCATTGGATGTTTTGCTTCCCCCTTTATTCACTTACTGCTCCCATCCTCCTTTTGATGTATGCTGCTCCCATCCTCATTTGATGTATGCTTTCCCTTTGATGTGTATCTGTAGTATAGTCATAACTTGCTTTTCACAATTGCAATCTTCTCTAACCCAACCCCCTGTTTGTGTGATGGGTCCAATTCACTTGTAATCTCGTTTCTATTCTCCCCCCACTCTGCTAATTAACTTGCTTGACCCTCCCATTTCTTGTTCAACATCTGATACTCTGCTTAGAATGCTAGTTACTATAAGACAAGCACTGCAGTCACGTGTGACCTATGGTCACGTGGGGGCCTGCTCAAAGGGGTGGTGTAATTAATCCAAAATTTTAACCAGGATTGAACAAGGATTGCGAGGAAACAGCTACTTCATCTTTTCCATTTACAACTTTCAAAACTGTCTGGCACTATGCTTTTCGTTCCCACCATTATCTTTATCTCCCTTTCCTTGCACTAACTGCATATCCCCAAACACCCTCGCTGGGCAATGAGCTCTACATCTCCCCACGCATTCTACCTCTCACTGTCTGCTGCCCCCAAAACCTCTTCCCCACTGTTAATGCCCTCCGCCCCAAACAAAACCCGGGCTTAACATTGTCTTTCCTTACTCCCACCTGCTCACCCTCTCTCTACTGCTCCTGGCTGCCGGGGACATATCCCCTAACCCAGGACCCCCCAGCGCATTCCCACCATTGTCTCTCCCTCTTCTAACCGATGCACCACTACTAATTCTGTTAACCCATCAACTGAAGCACATCCCTCTGACCCCTGCCCCCCCTATCCCTCTCCTTGGAGCTCTCTGGAACCCCGGGTTTCTGTATTGTAATAAACTTTCCTACGTACATGACTTATTTATCTCAAGAAATTTTACTCTTCCTTGGTCTGACTGAAACTTGGCTGACCCCCTCTGAAAACAGCCTCCCCTGCTGCTCTCTCCTTTGCCCGGGCCCCCAACTTACCCATACCCCTCGCCCTGGTAAAAAAGCATGGCGGAGGTGTTGGGGCCTCCTCCTGTCTGACACTTGTTCCTTTGTCCCCTCTTCACCTCTGCCTTCCCTTTCCTTCTCATTTGAGGTGCCTCTGTCCGCATCTATGCCCCTTCAACCTTCAAGTGGCTGTTGTCTTCCGACCACCCGGCCCTGTCACCGCCTTCCTTGACCACTTTTTTCTTCCCGGCTCGTCAATTTTCTATCCAGTGACGTTCCTTCTATTATCATGGGAGACTCAAATCCCAATTGACACCCCCCGCTCTGCTTCTAACAAACTCCTTGCACTTGTTCTTCCTTTGATTTCTACCAGTGGACCTTGGAGCCACTCACAAAGATGGACACACACTGGACCTCATCTTCACCCGCCCTGCCCTCTATCTGACTTTCAAACTCACCCCACCCCTTATCTGACCACAATCTGCTCACCTTCTCCGCCATCTTCCCCCCCCCAGCGCCTCCCGTCCCACATCGAGTGCACCCCCGCAGGAACTTACAAACCTCAACCCTCACACTCTCTCTGATTCTCTTACACCTCTTTCTACCCCTATCCTCATTTAGTGACCCAGACGCAAGCCACACTTTCTAACCCAAACCCCACACACACCAACCTTGACTCAGTCGCTCCCCTCACACCCCAACAGAACCCGCAAATTCAACAGACAACCCTGGCACACCACCCACTAAACAGCTGAGGCGGGCTTCCAGAGTTGCAGAACGCCGCTGGAAGAAAACTCGCTCCACCGACGACTTTGCCTCATACAAACAATCACTACATACATTTAAATCTGCACTCACCCTAGCCCAAAAAGGATTAAATTCTCCAATCTCATATTCTCTCTGTCTCATAACCCCAGGCAACTTTTCAACACTTTTAACTCTCTCCTCCGCCCGCCAGCACCTCCTCCACCCTCTCTCCCTTTTAGCAGACGACTTTGCCATTACTTCCTACACAAGATTAACCTTATCAGAGAAAGCTTCAGCCCCCAGTCCCCACGCCTTCCCTATATCTGCACAATGGTCTTCCCCCTTAACTTGTTTTCCCACTCTTACACATGATGAAACTTTCCCTCTTAAATGTCCAAATCCAACCTCACCACCTGTATCTTGACCCATTTCCATCACACCTTATCCCAGCTTAGTGCTACTTTCATCCCAGCCCTCACCCATCTTTTCAACTTACGCTACATCAGGCATCTTCCCTTCCTCCTTTAAACATGCTACTTTCACTCCCATTCTTAATTAAAACCAGCCCTTGATCCCTCCTCTCTTTCCAACTATCTCCCCATCTCACTGCTCCCTTTTGCCTCCAAACTCCTCGAGCAGCACGTCTATCTTCAGCTGTCCTCCCACCGCTCCTCCAACTCTCTTTTTGAAACCCCCTACAATCTGGTTCCGACCCAACCACTCTTTCCGAAACCGCCCTAACCAAAGTTTACCAATGACCTAGCAACTGCCAAAGCCTCACGCCAGTACTCTGTCCTTCTCCATCTAGACTTGCCTCTGCCGTTGACACTGTCGAACCATTCCCTCCTGCTACAATCCTCTCCTCCCTCGGCATCACAGACTTGGCTCTTTCCTGGATCTCCTCGTACCTTTCTGATCGGGACATTCAGGTCTCTCATTCTCGCTCCACTCCTCCCCCCGGCCTCTCTTGTTGGTTGTCCCCAGGGGTCAGTCCTGGGTCCTTTACTTTTTTTTTATCTACACCTTTTGGTCTGGGTCAACTCATAGCTTCACATGGCTTTCATTACCACCTGTATGCTGATGAACCCAGCTTTATATCTCCGGCCCAGATGTCACCTCTCTTCTCTCCAGGATCCAGCTGCTTCGTCCAATTTCCTCCTTTCTTCTCTCCGTCTCCTAAAATAAATATGGAGAAACAGAATTATCATCTTTCCCGTCCCCCTCCATCCCTCCCCCTGATCTTTCTATCACTTCATGGCTGCACACTCTCACCCCGTTTCGCAAGTCCGCTGCCTTGGGTTAATCCTCGACTCCGCTTTATCCTTCAAACACAACCCTCCAAACCCTCACCTCTGCCTGCCGCTTTTCCCCCTGAAAAATATCTTCGCATCCGTTCAAATTCATCAACTTCGACACCACAAAATGCTCGTTCATACCTTGTCATCTCCCGCCTTGACTACTGCAACATCCTTCTCTGTGGCCTCCCATCTAGCACTCTCGCTCCCCCCCAAACAAACCTTAACTCTGCTGCCCGTCTTATCCACCTCTCTCCTCGCTACTCCTCTGCCTCTCCCCTCTGTCAATCCTTCACTGGCTACCAATAGCTCAGCGAATTCATTTCAAGTTGCTAACCATGACTACAAGGCTCTCCATAACCTCTCCCCCATACATCTCTGCCCAAATCTCCAGATATCTCCCCTCAGGAATCTCCGCTCCTCACAGGACCTTCTTCTCTGTTCTCCTCTTATCAGCTCCTCACATAACCGTCTCCAAGCTTCTCTCGCGCTTCCCCACACTTGGAATGCACTGCCCCAAAAACATCAGACTCTTGCCACTTCTCACCAGCTTCAAAAGCAACCTGAAAAACCCATTTCTTCCAGGATTGCCTATAACCTCAATAAACCTGCTGCCACTGTAATACCCACAAACATGTCTGCCCCCTCTCTCCTGTCTTTCCCTCCTCCTTGTAGATTGTAAGCCTTTCCCGGGGCAGGGTTCCTTTTCTCCCTCTGTACCAGTTATACTCATTCATTGTCATTATTGTACTCACTGACATATCATGTATGTGAAACCCCCCCCCCCCCAAATGTACAGTGCCATTGGAATCAATGGCGCTTTAAAATAAATTTTTAATAATAATATAAAATAATAATAATAATAATAATAATAATAATAATATAATAATATAATTTTTAAAAATGCCCGGAAAAGGAGTTTTTTCAAAGACCATTTTAGTTTCACTGGACATTGACTATACCTGTCCTGGGCCACAGCATGAGCCCCAAAACCTGCATGACCCCCACTTTTAAAAAAAGTGCCGGGAAAAAAGGGAGTCTTTAACCACCATTTATTTTTCACTGGACATTTGACTATACCTGTCCTGGGCCACAGCATGAGCCCCAAACCTGCATGCCCCCCACATTTAAAAAGTGCCGGAAAAAGGAGTCTTTCAACCACCATTTAGTTTCACTGGACATACACTAAACCTGTCCTGGGCCACAGCATGACCCCAAAACCTGAATGACCCCCAAAATAAAAAGTGCGGAAAAAGGAGTCTTTCAAACCACCATTTTAGTTTCACTGGACATTGACTATACCTGTCCTTGGGCCACAGCATAGCCCCAAACCTGCATACCCCCAATTTAAAAAGTGCCGGAAAAAGGAGTCTTTCAACCCACCATTTTATTTCACTGGACATTGACTATACCGTCCTGGCCCGCATTGACCAAAACCTGCTAACCCCCAGATTAAAAGTGCCGGGAAAAAGTCTTTAACCACCTTTATTTTCTAAATGACATCGAATTTTTACCTTTCTTCACCGGGTGATAAAAACCTTTTAAAACCCTGTCTGCCCCCAATTTTAAAAATGGCCGAAAAAGTCAAAACTGTATCTGTTTATGTTTTCGTTAATACACGGTTTTTTTTGCACTTTCAATTCACCTGTGGTGACTAAAGAATTGCTGTTTTAAGATTTACGTGGATGCTGCGTCAATGAACAAAGCTGGGTGCGTAATAGTCAAAAAACATGTATCTGTTATGTTTTCGTATGATAAACTGTATTTTTGGCAACAAACAACCTGTGCTGACTACAAAAATTGTTTGGATTGTAATTTAAATGCAAGGTGGATATATCAACACGGGTGGAATTGGTAAAATTGAAAATGAACCCCTATCTAAAAATGTATACTGATAATAAAAGTGGAGTTTTGCACCTAACAAAGAGACCTGCAGTTACTAGAAATGACGTGTATCCCAATATAAGTTCAGGCTGCCCAATATCCAGGAAATATTTCAATAGCAAACTGTTAATAATAAAGAATTGCAGTGCAATGTCTAAAATAAGTCTTGGGTTTAACTTTACCAGTTTTCTTAATAGATAGAGCTTGTCCTGTTTTTCCTCCCGGGCCCCCCCCCCCCCCCCCCCCCCGCGCTCCCCCCGTACTTACAGCGTAGTTTGCTGCTTTTAAAATTCTCTAGCTAACTACATAAAATCTTCAAATCTCTAATCTAACTAAATTGAAGGATCACAGCTAATAGAAAGAGGTTTCTCTGTGCAAATAGACAAATTTCGCTGAGCTGTTTGGGCCCCAGGCAGAGCGCACGTCCTTTCCTATGAGACGCTGAGAGACACTAAGGGTGAAAGGAAACGCTTTTTCTATGTAATACGAGTCATGTGATTTTTCCAGCCAATCGCAACCATACACATCCCAGTCATGACGTCGCACACACATCTCACCCTGCTCTATTCTGTAATCTGATTTGCTGGCCGCCAAAATTACAGGAAGCGCCGAAAGGCGCGATCTTAATAGATGATGCACAGATTTTAACCTTAATTATACGCATGATCTGAAAATTTCGATCACCATAAAAACCTTTCCGATTTCAACTTTGTCGATAAAAATCGCTCAACACTAATCATGAGCCATAAATATACTAGAAGATAAAATGTAGAAGATAATAGATTTTCATTTTTTTTTGTATTCATGGTTCCTTCTTCTGACATTTACATAGTAGATAAGGTTGGAAAAAGATTCAGGTCCATCAAGTCCAACCTAGAATCCTACAGTGTTGATCCAGAGGAGGCAATGACCCTTATTATCTGCATGCCAATTGCTCCATACGAGAAGAACAAATTCCTTTCCGACTATAAATTTGGCAACCAGAATAATCCCTGGATCAGAAACCTATCTCCAGAATTTATTAACCTTCACCTGAGACATTATATCTTTCAAGAAAGACATTTAAACCCTTCTTGCACTTGATCAATGACTCCACCATCACAACCTCTTGGGTTTTCAATTTGATTCCACCCTTCACAAACTTTTGTGGCCATGAACTCCATAGCATCACAGCTCTTTCAGTAAAGAATCCACCATCACAACCTCTAGTGGCCGTGAGCTCTATAGCATCAATGCTCTTGCAGTAAAGAATCCACCATCACAACCTCTAGTGGCCGTGAGCTCTATAGCATCAATGCTCTTGCAGTAAAGAATCCCTGTCTGTAATAATGGTGAAACCTTCTTAGATGTAGAGGACGACCTTTTTTGTTATCCAGGTTTCTTAGAAATACACAGCTTTTGTTCCCTTTGTACGTCTTTGTAGCTCTTCTTGTTAAACTTCATATGTCATCGAATGTAGAACATGGACAACAATTATATCGTCAGGCACGGAGGACAGACCACTAGAATGGCAGAAGTCATAACGGGAGGAGATCTGGTTCTTGTCAGAGTGAATGTGTTGTGTATCTAATGGTAGCTTCATTCATCTTTGTTTTGTCAGCTGCTGGGAAATCCATCCTACATTGCTGGACACAACCTTCACCTCCTACTCTGAAATTATTCCATGATGACTCTGACACTTATTCCGGATGGACTGGGAGGAAACATCGCTCCACAAAGGAAAAAAAAGGACAACTTTTTTTTTTTTTTTTAATTATGGGAAAAGTTTATTACACTTTCAACTTTATTATACTTTCACTTTAAAACGAAACTTAAACATTGCCGCCCCTTACCTTTATACTTATCATAGATTCTTCCTCCCACAAAAGGGACCTCCTCTTTTTCGGGTGTGCCTACGCTCCATAGTTATTGCCCCCTTTTACAGGTTTGTTTTATCTCTTGTCATACAAGGAACAATAAAGTATGTCATGCCTTTATATTTTGCTGGATCATATTTGCTCTTTCAGATTACATTTAGCCAGAACACAGGCTGTTCCATACATATATCAGGATATCTGGACACCATTTATACACCTAATGAAGTTGAAAAATTTCAATAAAACATGGCTGAAAAAACATAATCAGTAGAAGAGAAGCAATGTGCTTGTTCTTTCTTAGAGGAGTTGTCTGATCCCACAACTTCAGGTCTGAGTCTAGGGCATCGAAGCGAGTGTGCTCCACAATATTCACAACTAGTGTTGAGCGATTGCGTTGGCCATCGACATCGGTCGATGGTCGATAGTCGACCATCATCGACAAGATATCATTGAGCAGGATTATGAGCGATGACCATTAAAATCTATGGGAGACAAAAACACCTTCATTCTTACACCCAAACAGGCTGAAACGGAATTAACACCCAAACACAAATGGAAAAGTGCTACATTTAGGAAACACACTTTAGGTTAAAAAACCCAAGAAAAAAAAACAAAACCTTTACTATCCCGTCTTTACCACAGATGCCCCTTTAAAACCGCATAAACCAAAAATTTAAAAAAGTCCGAAGGAGTAATTTGAACCTACTTTACTTTAACTGGAATTTAATATCCCTGTTTTGGAAAGCAGCTGAGCCCCCAAACCTGCATGACCCCCAGAAAAAGTGCCCGGGAAAAAGGGGTCCTTTTAAACCCCCCTTTTTTTGTTTTATGGGCATTGACTATACCTGTCCTGGGGACAGCATGCCCCCCCAAACCCGCAGATCCCCAATTCAAAAGTGCCGGAAAAAAGTCTTTTAACCACATTTTTTTTCACTGGGCATAACTTCCCTGTCCTGGGGGCCACAGCAGAGCCCCCAAAACCCGCAGACCCCAGATTAAAAGTGCCGGAAAAAAAAGTCTTTTAACCACCATTTTTTTTTTCACTGGGGCATTCTTCCCTTCCTGGGCCCCAGATGGCCCCCCAAAACCCGCAAACCCCCAATTAAAAAATGCCGGAAAAAGGAGTCTTTCCAAAACCCCATTTTTGTTTTTACTGGACATTGCATACTGTCCTGGCCACAGCATGGGCCCCCAAATCTGCATACCCCGATTAAAAAATCGGAAAAAAAGGGGTCTTTTAACCAATTTTAGTTTTACTGGCATTTACTATACGTCCTGCCCGAAAAGACCAAAAACCCGGCTGAAACCCCAATTAAAAAAGGCCCGGAAAAGGGTCTTTCAAAACCATTTTATTTCACTGGGCATTGACTAACTGTCCTTGCCAAATGACCCAACCCGCATGACCCCCAATTAAAAAGTGCCGAAAAAGGATCTTTCAAAACCATTTTGTTTCACTGGACATTTACTAACCCGTCCGGGGCCCCAAAACATGACCCCAAACCCCATGACCCCAATTAAAAAAGGTGGAAAAAAGGATCTTTAAACCCCCATTTTAGTTTCACGGGACATTGACTATATCCCCTGTACCGCAGAAGCCTTTAAACCTTCTGACCCACAGTTTCAAATGCCGGAAAAGGAGTCTTTAAACCCACCATTTTAGTTCAGGGAATTTACAACAGTCCTTCCACAGCAAAACCCCAAACCTGATGACCCCCATTTAAAAATGCCGGAAAAAGGAGTTTTTTCAACAATTTTAGTTTCACTGACTTGACTTCCCTTTTTCCGGCCCCACAGCATGACCCCAAACCTGCATGCCCCCCAGTTTAAAAAAAGTTGGGAAAAAAGGATCTTTCAACCCCATTTATTTCACTGACATTGACTATACTGTCCGGCCAGCAGGGCCCCAAACCTGATGCCCCCCAATTAAAAAGTCCGGAAAAAGGATCTTTAACCCCTTTATTTCAGGGAATTGACTATCTGTCCGGGACAAAGCATGACCCCAAATCGATGACCCCAGATTAAAATGCTGGAAAAGGAGTTTTTAAAACCACCTTTTTAGTTTCACGGGACATTGACTATTTTCTGTCCTGTACCGCAGAATACCATTAAACCTGTTGACCCAAGTTTAAAAGTGCCAAAAGGAGTTTTAAACCCACCATTTAAATTTTTCCTGGACATTGACTATACGTCTTGGGCCACACAGACCCCAACCTGCATGCCCCCCAATTAAAAAAGTGTGGAAAAAGGATCTTTAACCCACAATTTTTTTTCACGGACTTTTGACATACCTGTCCTGCCGCAAAAAGCCAAAACCTTCTGCCCCCAAAATTAAAATGTCGGAAAAAAGGAGTTTTTCAACCCCCTTTTTATTTCACTGGACTTTGACTATACTTCGGGGCCCCGCAGACCCCAAACCCCCGCATCCCCCAATTAAAAAGTGCCGGAAAAAAGTCTTTAAACCCAAAATTTTATTTTCAGGACATTACCCCCTGTCCTGGGCCCAGCATCCCCCAAAACCTGATGACCCCAATTTAAAAAGTCCGAAAAAGGAGTCTTACCCCCTTTTTTAGTTTCACTGGACATTGACTATACCTTTGGGCAGAGCCCCCAAACCTGCTGCCCCCCACATTTAAAAATGCCGGAAAAAAGGATCTTTAAACCCACCTTTTTAGTTTCAGGGACATTGACTAATTTCCCTTTTAACCACAGAAGGGACCAAAACCTGCTGACCCCAGATTCAAAAGGCCGGGGAAAAGGGGAGTCTTAAACCACATTTTAGTTTCACTGACTTTGACTTACTGTCCTGGGCCACAGCTGACCCCCAAAACTGCATGCCCCCCAAATTTTAAAAAGCCGGAAAAAGAAGTTTTTCAACCACCATTTAGTTTCACTGGACTTTAATTTCCCTGCCCGGGGCCCAGGGGGCCCCAAACCCTCGCCCCCAATTTAAAAAGTCCGGGAAAAAAGGAGTCTTTCAACCAAACCATTTTATTTTCACGGGACATATACTGTCCCTGGGGGCCACAGCAGACCCCCAAACCCCTGCATACCCAGTTTAAAAAAATCCCGGGAAAAAAGGAGTCTTAAACCCACCTTTTGGGGAACCAAGGACATACTTAAAAATGTCTGGGCCACACAAGGCCCAAATTTCCCCTTCAAAATTGCCGGAAAGGTTTTTTTCCCCCACCAGCTTTCGGTTTTTGTTGGGGAAGCCTAACTCTGCCCCCGTTGTGGAGGGTCTCAAACAATTTTTTTCAAAAACCCTTTTTCCGGGGCACTGACCCTAAGGACCTTGGGAAAAAAGACCCTCACCTTTTGGGTTTTGAAATGCTCCCCTGGGGCCACGTACCCCAAACATCCCCCCACTCAATCGAAAGTTTTAAACCCCTTTTTCGGTTACTATATTTCGTGCAGATGACTTTTCGTCCACAAAATGCAGAAAAAGGCTTTGAAATTTTAGATGACACTCTGGCCGGGGCGGGGACGGCTTTTTCTGGCAAAGAAACCTGCCGCTCGGGTTTTGGGCGGAAAGGCCATGACGTGGGGGAACCCTTTGTTCCCCCAAAACGGAAAGCAACATTTCCAAGGCCAAAAACCTGGCAATCCGACTTTTCAGGTTTTTTGGTTTTTGGGGGATGGTTTGGGTTAAATTTTTTCTTTCTGCCCCCAAACCCGGAAGACAGAACTGGCTGTGACGGCCCTGAAATGGCGTGCAGTCGACAAACGGCAAAGGAAAGGGGTAAAGGGGTCTTGGTGGTGCTGGTGGACTCGGGGCGACGTGGAGGCTAAAGCGGAGGCCGTCCTGATCAGACTTTTGAGACATGGGCAGTGAGAACGTTTGGTGGTGGCGGAGGAGGGGGAGGGCGGAGACAGAGGGTGTGACAGGGGTTGGAGGCCCGGGGTGGTCTGCCTTTTTTTTGCCAAGTGTTGCCTCCATTAACTCATGCTTCACTGCAAAGATTAACATGTTGGGTGGGTTTAACCCCCTAAGGGTTTTTTGCCTTACTTATGCTTACGGGATAGGGGGCCCTATGACATCGCTGGTTTCAGAGACTGGGCAAAGAAGGGCCCAGGGTTTAGAGTCCCCGGACCTTTTGACGGCAATGCGAGGGGCGGGGGTTTGCGCTGACCGTGGGTGGGGGAATAATCAGCGGCCCCTTTTGGACCGCCCCCCTTTCCCTTTTTTAGGGGGGAACCGTACTAACACTACCCCCCCGTTCCCCCCCTCCGTGATGAACCTCGCAAGAAAAACTGCGAAAAGACCACGTTGGGTCCCAATGTCGTCTCCATCATCAACACAAATGACCCCTCGTCCCGACATTCTGCTCCAGGAGCTGGGGGGTACAAGCAAAGGGGCTGCAAGGGGGTTTTCCCACCCCCCGGGATTTTTGGCCGATTGACCGCTTCCTTCTCCTCCTTATGGCATCATAATTGGGGGGTCAGAGGGGAGAAATCACCTCTTTGGGGCCCCTTGATCTTTTTAAAAATGCCCTTTACCCCAAACCCCATTTTTTCATCAAAGAGGCTTCAGAAAATGGATTATCCATAGTGGTGGGTACACAGTTACATTTGGGGTGCTTCAAGTTGGAAGGTGTTGTTTCTTGAGGGACATTTTTGGCCTGACTAGGAGGAGAGGGGGTAAGACGGGATGCAGATTGCATTAACCCCTGAAGGCAATGGCGACGTTTTCTTACTGAGATTTTACAGGCCCTGCCC